>JBAMYA010000020.1:14102220-14116952 GCA_037176975.1 Arrhamphus sclerolepis | reverse complement strand
CAACCATCTGGCCATCCCAAGGCTCATATGTCTCTTGGGTAAGGTGAGTTATGAGGAGGTCTCTCTGAGTGATTATAATTATGTGTGTGTGTGTGTGTGTGTGTGTGTACATATATATACACACACATATATATATATATATATATATGATGCCGCCTTTCTGCTGTATTTGTCATTCTATTTGTGTCCCAAGTGCTACAATTTATCTTCCCTTTTTATTTATTTCTTTGCATCACATTACATTAAACCACATCAGAAACAGTACCAGCAGTACAGGTTGGGACTTGTTGGACTGTAGGAGGGAGGCAGTCATACTGCAGAATTAGAAGTCGGGTAATTTTAATAAATAATAATTGTTTAATATATTCATCTTGTATCCACATATTGCGTGTTCACATTTAACCCTGTCTTTGTTTTGTGGGGGATGAAAGAAAAACAATCTCAAATGAAATATACTGTTTATGTAACAAAAATTTTTGGTCTTGGTTGGGCTCCTGAGTTGTAGGATTGGGTTTAATTTTAGACAGGGTTTAGTCTTTCATTGGTATTTTGAAGTGTCCTTAACTACCCCAACTTTGTGCTGTTCCAGGTGGTTATCACCAGGCTAAAGCTGGACAAGGATCGCAAGAAGATCCTCGAACGCAAGGCCAAATCTCGTGCTGATGGAAAGGAGAAGGGCAAATACAAGGAGGAGACCATTGAGAAGATGCAGGAGTGAAAATGATCTTTTGCTAACAATAAATTGTATAAATGGATCTAGCTGTGTCTGCAGTTTTTATTTTATCTTGGTGTTGTGTGCTAATCTGAGCTTCATTATAGGAACCTAAAATGTTTCTTACTCATGGCCTTGAAGATAATTGGTATTGGTGTTTAAAAAAAAAATAGTGAAGTTGATGCTAAATGTTGCTTTTTAATATGTGGTCACACCTACTGCTTAATAGATATTCACCTTCTAATACCCTCAGTTAATGTGGATAAAACATTCAAGAATCTGTAAATTATAATTTGAAACACAAGCATTTTTTATGTTCATTCAGATGTCTGTGATCTTAAGGTCCTTGAGTGGCATGCATTAAAAACATGCATAGTTCTATAATGGAAACCACTTTATGCGTTCAGGGACACCCATTTAATCATGAAATGAGAAGATAATCCTTAACCCTCCTGTTGTGTTCATCCTCCACCACTTACTTTAGTGTTCCCGGTCAAATTTGACTGGTCTGTTTTAAATGCCCTTACATTAACGTAAAAACCATTTATCACCACCAAACTTTTATTTAACAGTCTTTAGCTATAAACAATGTCACAGTCTAGTGGACTAACATGAAATTTGATGAAACAGTGAAAATATGACATGAATAGAAATGAACATGTAATGTGAAAAAGAAAATGAAATGGAAAATGAGAGACCAAACTCAACATGAGGTCGTCTGTGTGTGTGCGCACGTATGCAAGTGAATTTGTGCATGTGAGTGGCATTTGACACTCGGTTCAAAGTGGGCCTTGCAAACGTAGGCATTACATCTGAAGCATCTCAGACGTGTTTTGTTAACTCCAGGGGCACAGAGCTCACAGTGCTTCCTTCTCTGTCCCTGTTCTTCTTGGGGAGAGCAGCCTGGGACTTGCACACTCCTAACCGGCCTGGCAGAGGCTGGTGTGTGGGGAATGTGCTGGTGCCATTGAATAAGAGGGGTTACTAAAGCTTTCCCCAGCTCTACTAGAAAGAGTCTCCTCTTGAAACACTTCCCCTGATTCCAGGTTGGGACGACACCACATATGCGTTGCATGCAGACACATCAAGGACGTTATGGAATACTGCCACAGGCCCGCGGGCTGTCATTCGCTTGCAGGTGTACCAGTAAGCTGCAATAAAAGGAAATAAGAGAATGGAAACAATTCTGAATATCTCTTACACAAAATGCTGTGATTCACATAAATTAAAAAATTATGATAGACAAAACTGTAAGTAATAAAGGGAGTCAACGCCTCCTTCGTTCCTGTTGTATTCCTGGATCATAAGGGGCTTCCTCTCTGTGATGCTGGCAGTGGGAACTTTGTGTATCGTGCACATCAGTAGGACATTTCTATTCTTCTTGGGAACATATGACATGAGACTGTGTGTGCCAGTGAAAGCCAGTTTTGATACGAGCGCCTCTCTTCCTCTGGTCGATACCAGTGCAGAGGGAAGTTCTTCCTCACTGTCCTGACCATGCTGAGCTTTCTTTTCAGCAGCTCCTGACCAAGAGCATGTGTTGTGAAGAAGTTGTCACAAGTGATATTATGCCCTTGGAGACCAGCTGTCATGTCCAGCACAATGTGCATGCCCTGTTTTTTTTCGGCCCTTCCAGTACTGGGTTTCCCCGTGTATACCTGCATATTCCAGGCGGAGCTGCTCATTGTGTCACATGCTGCCCAGATCTTTATTCCATACTTCCCTGGTTTGCGTGGAATGTACACCTTGAAGGAACAGTGACCTCTGAAAGGAACCAAGTGCTCATCAACTGTCACCTCAGGTCCTGGATTGTACATCAGTGGTAGGTGGTCCACCCACCTGTCCCAAACATTCCTAATGGCGGCCAGTTTGTCATTTCGCCAGCGAACGGGCCATGTATCTGTTATCAAATCAAATACTTCTTGAAAAGACGTGAAACTGTTGCAATGACATAGTTGTCTGGAATATAGGCCTGCCAGACTCTGCATCCCACAGGCTTTGTGTTGCCTCATTGTTTGAGCTCTATACTCCAGCAAGAATGAACAGACCCATGTAGGCTTGGAGCTCTACCATGGTCCAGATCTGTCCAGGTGTCCCCAAACGCATGCTTCCCCTCCAGCTTTGTCATCTCCAGGATGATTCCCTCAATGGACCCTGGTAAAAATAGTTGGAAGCTGGACTTGATATTATCCACATAAGATGTTGCACATCGTGTTGGGCCTCATGTCATCTTTACAGTATTTTCCACTCTAGCTCTACTTCCTCTGGTCTTCATGCCCCCTTCCTGAGGGTATGAAAACCAGTGCAAGTCTCCACTCTTGGACAGGAATGTCCCCTCAGGTGCCTGTTCTTCAGCTGTCTCTCCATCCCCATCTGTTGACTGTTCAATCTCCTCCAAGTCTGGATCAAAATCTGTGTTGTCTACCACTTCTGAGACATCCTCAATTTCAGAGCCCTCTTCATCATGTTCAAAAGATTGGTCCAGAGCCCCTGAGAGAAGACAGTGTCGTTAGTGACCTACTCATTGTGCTGAGAGTAAAATAGTACTATAAAGCTGTCTAGCAATTTATGGGGTCTGTGTGAAGATATGATAGATTAATTAGCCTGAAAGGTGTGGTTCATGGCGTGGGGTGTCGGGCGTTAGTGATATATTGGTTGTGAACGAACCGAGCCTGTTCTTTGAAGTGAATGATGGGAGCTGGCTCCTGATTGGAAGCCAGTCTTTGAATTAGGTCTTGATTGTCAAGATATGTGGTGCGTCTCTGGGTTATCACTGAGGAGAGGGGCTACAGACACACACAGCATGGTGAGCCCAAGTGGGAGGGACACACAATAGAGTGAATGTGTGTGTTTGTTGCGATGGTGTGTATGGGGATGTTTTCTCATGTGACGGATGAATATAATCCAGATACACATTCATATCCTATGGTGGTCATTTTTGACTGGGAACACCACAGGTCTAACAAGGTTGACTAAAACACCCAAAAGTCAATGAAAGTGATGATCATTTTTATATATTCAAGTTCAAAGTATGGATGTGTCATAAAGTCTTGTGGCAATCAGATGTAAAATAATATTTAATATATTTATGTTTTAAGTTGTAAATCGGTCAGATTTGACCACAGGAAGGTTAAAAGGCTTGAATCATACGTGCGTTTTTCTGCACCGAAAAGTGCAATCAAATAAAAAGTCATGTTGTGAAGCTGCAGTTTTGCTGTGTTCATTGCCACCGGGGTACCCGAATCCTTTACGTTAACAAATACAGATTAAATCTATCATGCAAAAATGTCACATGTGAACACAAATATCATCTTCCTGAGTCAAAGCTCATTTAAAATAAAATGAGGCAAAGTAGAAAACTTGTGGTCAGGTAAATCAAAATTATTTACCTGACTACTTTATTGTTTGTTCAAAACTTCATCCTCTGGGCTAAAGAGGAGAGGAACCATCTGTGTTATCGGTGCACAGTTGAAAAGCCTGCATCTGATGCATGAAGGGACATTGGTGCCTCTGGAATTGCACATCTTGAAGAGAAATGCCAGTGCTGAAAGGAATATACAAGCTGTAGAGAACATATGGTCTCAGCCAGGAAATGTCTTTTTCAAGGAAGGCTATGTGTCTTTCAGCATGACAATGCTAAACCTAGCAAACAATTACAATCATTGCAAAATTGCAGCTTTGAAGCGGAGTTCAAGCGCTGAACTGTCGATGTGCCTCCAGTCCAGATCTTTTCACCAGATGAAAACATTTAGTTCATCATGAAATAAAATGCAAAGACAAAGTCAAATTTGTTTATATATATTTTTAATTTATATTAAAAACATTAAATATTGACCAAAGTGCTTCATGTTCAAATAAAAGGATAAAATATAAAGTCAAATATTAAAAACAAAAATCACACAATGAATAAAATAAGAAAATGAGAAGGTCTTTGTGTTTCCAAGAAAAGAGCTCTGACCAGTCAGGAGCTGGACTTAAAACATCTGAAGGTGTCCGGCAGTATCCGATACTGAAATATTAGAAATAGAACGTTTGAGCCCTGTGTGGCGGGGGTCTCTGTGATTTAAGACTGGTTCCCACAGATACCACCAAGATCCACCAAATTGGTATCTGGGGGATTTAAAGACAAAATGAACAGTTCAGAGTATTTGTTGTGTTCTATGAACACGTCCTTAAGAATATGTAGAGGGACTGCTGACCTGCTGCTCGTCAGCTGCTGTAGGGGGATGTTGTTGGCATATTGTGTTATAGTCTACAAAACATTTAAGGTAGGTGGCAAACACAAAATAACATAAAATAACATTTATGTGATTGCAAGGATACATAATTGTTACAAACATATGTTAAAATTAAGGGTAGCATATCAAACAAGTACAAATATAAGATCAGGGTAATATCCTTAAATAGCATAAGGTCCAAAACAAGAGATGGAAAATTGTAAAATACTACTACTACTACTAATAATAATAACAACAATAATAATAACAACAACAACAACAATAATAATAATAATAATAATAATAATATATATGTCTCAGGGGAAAAATGAATGATGAAAATGAAAAAATTAATTTGTTACTTTTCTTATAATTTAGCATTTCGAAAATGAAATCAACTCTACATAGAAGGCTTGAAACTTGCAAGGTGATCCGGCAAACCTCTGCTTGTGAATAAAATAATTTGCATAGAAAATAATATAGTTAAAAACATATTGGAACTTGCTATCTTGTGGGTGCTTAAAGTAGAAAATTACCTCAAAATGGAATTATTGGTCTGTTTAACTGAGAAATGAGACTTAAGGTCTACCCGAAACTTACTAGAGCTCTCACATAGAAAAAGAGATGAGAAATTGTTTTTAGTGCATTTTTCAGTTCAGTTAAGTATTTTTCAATAAATGATTTCAGCAAATTTGGCAATAAACACTCTTTGCAGCAGGGGTGTAACAGCCGGTTATTTCTTTATTTTCTCAACCAGCTATGTTGTAAGATTTCCTGCTAGTTCCTTGACTAGTGTGAATTTTTGTCATAAAATCTCAAATTTCACAAAATTTTCAACTTCAAAATAAAATTGAGGATTTTGTACTTAAATCACACATTTCTCTAATACAATTGCAATTTTTTTTTTTTCGTAAAAAGAGCTAATTTTGTTGTAAAACAGCAAATTTCGCAATATCAAACCATTTTTTGTGAAAAAAAAAAAGCTTTTGTAGTAAAGACTTTTATACTAAAATCATTGTAAAATTGCAAATTTAAAACATTTTGACTTTCATTCTTTTAAACAAGCAAATTTTATTGTTAAGTACTTTTTTATAATCAGAATTAAGTAGTCAAGAAATATAAAAGAAAGAAATATAATATATATAAAATAAAATATGTATATGTGTAAAATATAAAGAATATATGTACAGGTGCAAACATGGACAGGAGTTATTGCACAATAAATATGGCACTGAATGTGGGTTATTGCACATAAGAATGGCATTAAATATGGATTATTGCACAGAAAGGAATGACTCAAAGTGAGGAGTTATACAGTTTGATGGCCACAGGCAGGAATGATTTCCTGTGTTGCTCTGTGGTGCATCAGTCTGGTGCTGAAAGGACTCCTGTGTCTGACCAATGTGCCATGGAGTGGGTTGGACATGATGGCCTGGATGGCTTTCACTTTGTGAAGCATTCTCCTCTCTGACACCACAGACGCGGACGGATGGTGTTGAAGGCACTGGAGAGGTAAAAAAATAAAAAATAAAAACATGACTCTCTTATTGTACAGTGACAAATGTCACAAAATTGTGAAACTTTAATCTTTGTTTTTTATTTATTATTGCTGGACAACATCAACTTTTTGCAACATCTTGACAAAAAATGACACAGCTTCTAAATTGAAAATTAAGCATAATTTAAATTTATTTTACAAAAATTACATGATTTGACAAAAATAATCAACTTTTTGTTGTTAAATCATTTGCAAACATTTGTTAAATCATTAATCACCTGTGATTTAACGATTAAACGGGCTGTCACACTGAAATTTCCTCAGAAATGTTCTAAGTGTCTAATTGTCTTTGCAAGCTCTGATGAGAAGTAGTGGGGGGCCTGATTTGGCCCTCGGTCCTTGAGTTTGACGCCCCTGCTGTACAGTCTACCATTAGCTTTCCTTCACTTCCGGCCTCTCTGTCAGAGTCATGTGACACGTGCTGCCTTCCCTGTGACGTCCTGGGGTAGATCGTTTATTTTTTATTTTTTTTACTAGCCGACAGTAGCAAAGTTGTGAAAAGTTTACATCTCTCGGATACACCTGGTTTCCCACAAAACTGCCACAATGGCGGATCAAAAGTTTGCCATCGTCATGTCTGTGATGACTCTGTTTTGGCTGTTTGTTGGCGGAGTTGTGCCCTGGTTCATCCCCAAGGGACCAAACAGAGGGTGAGTTTGTTAGCTTCGCAGCCTTCAGGTGGCTAAAAGCAGCTCATTTAAAGCTGCGTTTTTAAATTAGACCGCTTTTGTATCAGCAGTCAGATTGATTGTAAGTTGTAGATGATTTCTAACGTGATTCTTAAGGATTGTTAAGAAGTTTACGCCTGTTGAACTAATCTCACTAGTAAAAGTTAGGATAAGCTAAGTTAAGCTAATCATGCGATGGTTTCACTCAAGTAATGTTTTGTTTTGTTAAATGTTGGCTTTACTAACCTCCTTTTACGTGAAATATGTTTTTTGTAATAATAAAGTATAACTGTACTCGCAACTCTGGAAATATAGCCTGATGTAACGCAGCTTCCTTTTTTTTCCCTTTGCATGTATGACAGGCCAGTCACGAGATAAAGACCTAATGTGTGTTTAAAAAATGAAAAACACCACCACCAACAAAAAAAACTTTAAGTGCAGTCATGTGATCTCAAGCATGCTATATGAAAATGTCTTTTTTTCTCACAGAGTGATTGTCACCATGCTGGTATTAACAGCAGTCTGCTGCTACCTTTTGTGAGTATCAACATCCCTGGATATATATTTTATTATTTCCCCCCTCATAATTTATTATGTAAGTTGTTCTGCACCATAACACCAAATGTAACTAAAGCAATGATTAAGGAAGAACCAAGTTTAGTATTGTGGGTGGGTTATGAAACAAGCGGGTCACGTAGCGTTTCTCCCACCTGTTCCACCAACGACTAACATTCACATTTAGAGACGCACAAAACGACTGCCAACCGTGCAGGTTAATTCAAAGTTTATTTCTGCAGCACATTTGAAACAAAGAGTTCACCAAACTGCTGTACAAATTTCACAGATGAAGCCATGTCAACAACAGATATTAAACTAAGAACAATAAAACTTGATGGAATAAAAGAGTAAAATACAATTAATAACATGAGTAAAACAGTGTTTGCATGAAGACACAAAGTGGTTGTTTTGTGCCAACTTGTCATTTTTCTTCTTTTTGGGGTTATTTTTTTTATTGTTTTCAACCATTTTGTGACATTTATATATTATCTTTGTCCCATTTTCTATTTATATTGTAATTATGCAATCAGATCTTTGTGGCCAGCGTGCGTTTCATATGTCTTAATTTCCATTCAGGTGGTTTTGGATCACTTAATATTTCTCACTCTGTCATTTTGCATCTCTTCTTTGTAATCTCTTACATTTAATGTTGTTAATTTCCCATCTCTTCAATGAAGATGCACTGTATTCCTGCGCTAAAAAACAAAGGCCTCTGACTCCTTGGCCCCTCATTTTTTATTAATCCTTTTGGAAGTATTACTGTTGCAGCAAAAGATCACTTGTTTCCATATGGCATGATGATGAATCATTTATGTTCACAATGTGATGTTGGAGGTGCATGTCTGTGGTCAGAAGAGGGCGTCAGTGGCAAAGTTGCTTTGCAGCTGATTAATCTGACAATGACTGAAACTAGACAAAGCAATATGATAAATGTTGGTGTAGATTCAAAATACATTTTATAGGAAAGTGGGTAATGATCCATATTACTGAGTGTGGGATGTGTTTCAAGTTATGATGACACTTGTGTATCGTCTGCCCTTTAGCTGGTTGATAGCGATCCTGGCTCAGCTAAACCCATTATTTGGACCGTCCCTGTCCACTGATGTCATCTGGTACCTATATTATCACTGGTCTTAAACTGTTAATCTGACCTCCTTTCCAGCAGGTAAACTTCTCTTCTTAACTCAAAAATTGATGCACTACTTCTGTTTTTTTTTTTCTTTGTCTTTCTTACCTGATAATGATTATACTCTCCTCCCCCCAAATGTCTGTTTATTCTAGTTCTCTCACCATTGGAGGACTTAACCCTGCTGCATATCAATGAATGTTTTCTATTGGAGACAACATTCCCTCCCAAATGCCTTTAAACTAAGACCCCTGTGATTTTGTTTGAGTGATGCCCACACTGGTGCCTTCTTCGAGACAATTCTCAAAGACTATATTTCTTTGGTTGCTACTTTAAATTAAAGCAAACTGCCCGTGTTCTTTGGTTTGCATGTTGTGTACATTGTGTTGAATGCTATTCTCAATATGTATTACATTTGATTAAATTGTGGTGAGTGTGTTTGACATGATCTTCCTGTTGTCTGCTTGTGTGATGGATGTAAACTACACAATGGTTAATTAATAAATTCATCTTCTGCACTAGTTTGACTTTTCTTGTGTTGTGATGTGACTAATTTATGAACCGATGACCTGCAAGTGCATCCTACTGAGCTTTTCCTTGTAAATCATGTAGTTTCAGATATACATTGGTGAGAAAAAGTATTTAGTCAACCATCAACTGTGCAAGTTCTCCTTCTTTAAAAGATGAGAGAGGCCTGTAATTTTCACCATAGTACTTATTTCCCACTATCCTTTCCAAATAAATTCCTTAAAAATCAGCCAATGTGATTTTCTGGAATTGTTTTTTCTCATTTTGTCTCTCATAGTTGAAGTATATCAATGATGAAAATTACAGGCCTCTCTCATCTTTTTAAGAGGGAGAACTTGCACTATTGATGGTTGACTAAATACTTTTTCTCCCCACTGTAGGCTATATGTTCTACATGAGTGAATTTTTTTTTTAATTAAAACATTTCTCTTTTTGCATACTATGCTTAGAAATGCACATTTCTAATATAAGCATTATTTGATATACCTTATGCATTTTCAGTATTTACTAAAATAAAAGAAAACCAAAAACGTGAAGCGATTGTAGACATACACATTATTATGTCTATGGTTGTAGACGTCGACGGTCGAAGTTCAGAAAAAGCTTCCTGCTTTCCGTAGTTTCTACGTTGGCAACATGGCGTCCTCGACTGTCCACGTACGAGTATGTGAACAAGAAATACTCAAATACGACCTGGAAATCAAGGCTCTCATCCAGGTGCGCATATTTATTTGGTAAGACTATCCTGTTCTTCGCGGGGACACGCTGAAGGTTAAAAAAATGGCATTATTAAACGTGGTGTTTTAGCCTGCGAGTGTTCTACGTCGGGTTTCCATAGCAGCAGACAGCTGAGCTGTCACCACCTTTGTCCAATATTGTCAGTCTGAAATGAAAGTAAATATGTTCAAGATGTCAAGCAGTTGTATCGTGAATCTTTGTCTTCAGAAAGGTAATCGTAGCACGTATCTTTCACCCCAGTTATGGTAAACGACAGATTTCCCTGAAATCTAAATCTTTAATCACATTTGCTAAGTAGATCTACATATCATTAACCTTTTAAATGCACCTTCAAAGACCTTTCGTTAAAGTCCCTTCGCCTATAAATGTGCACATAACAAAAACAAACTATAAAGATGTTGTAATTGTATTCATTTAACCGTAAAAAAAATCCAGAATCAGTCCTAATCATCGATATACAAATTGATGGTAGTTAACCTTTAAATTGCCACGTTTTTGTCCTGCAACTCCATTTTAATGTCTAAAGAACATAATTATATTATTTTCAATAAACTTCACGTCAACTGGATTATTTATTGTATGATCATTGAAGCCCAAGATATGTGAAGGATTGGCAGCAACATGTATTTCTATTTATTAATTTTTGCCCAATGTAGGAATGCGAATATAAATCATAGGAATCCATTCAAATTACTGTATAAATCTTGTTCGAATTAAAAGTACAAAATGTGCATATTCTTATTTCTCCACTTCATTTGAAGCCTGGAGTTTTCAGTTTGTGTTCATTTGTGATGTCATTTTTACCATGCACAGTGATTTGAATAGATTTAAGCGTGCACATTTTTGTGCATGGGGTCTTTAACGTGAGTATTTTAGTCCATGTTTACAAAAGTCTTAAAATGAAAAGAATAATCAGAAGTACCTTGCATATATCATCAGTAATATGCCCAAAAAAACAGGATAAAATGTGCTTTAAATTAAAAGCCAATAACACAAAAATGTGTGTGGGTGCACCAGAGTTAAAATTAACAGAGCTGACAATTTCTGGTTTCCAGAACATCCCAGAAACGTTTCCTCATCGTGTGTTGGAGGTTATAAGGTTACCGTGGGAAGTTTTCCTGACGTACATAGAACATTAGCTTCTGGTTACAAGTTTGGTTCCCTGAATGCTAATTATGTGAGAACCTTTAGCCAACCTTTATAACCTTTTGGTTGTAATACCAACCTTTAAATGACCACTAAACCTCATGACATCATCACATCCACACCATTACTAATCTTCTTGTTACATCTGCAAATGAATTTTGGTTTATGACATCTAAGGAAAACTTAGATGTCATAATGTTTTATTCCAAGGGCAGGACGGCAAGTAACAGTTGAACCTTAAAAAAATAATAATAATAACAACAAAGACTACAAGATGAAGGGTTTCAATATTTAACACGTTTGCGTGTGTGTGTGTGTGTGTAAGTCTGGCTTGTCACACTCCTGCTGCTCCTGACTGTCAGCAGACCTGAAAAAAAGTAAGTAAAAAGAATCATGTCGATATATTATCAACAGTATCATCTAGGTCAACAAAAGCAAACAAATTGCTCATTTTTCTTTATAGACAGAAGAAATTGCTTGTCTTCCCCTTGGGAGCCAATCTTTTTAGTTGTCCATCATTTTAACATTGTTATAAATAAATAAATCTATCATGATCAGTTGTTAAGTCATTTTATTTTAATGACAAGTATTTTAATTACATTTAATATCCATTAATTTGTATATTATATTTGTTAACAGGACAAAGCTGTTTGTTTATGGGAGTAACAGCATGTCTTTGCTTTAATTCAACTTCAGAAGTTTTTCTTTTATTACACTATAGATGTTGCAGATTGGTGAACATGGAACATACCTGAATTTATCTGAGAAATAACCCAGTTAATAATCTGTCATGTGATTATTTTCATTTCAATTTGAATGAATCCACCAATGACAAAAAAACAAACAAACAAACCAAAAAAACAACTGCATTCATCATGACAGACAAATAGAAGCAATATTTAAAATTGCCATCTTTTCCTGTGCGGGACAAACTTCAGTGTCTGTGCGATAATGTCCTCCGTATCTGCTCTTTCACACTTTCAGAATTGTTTTGACAGGCCACTGAAGTCAAAGTGGAGAGAAGTTACGAGTCAAATAAATGTAGCTTGAATCACAGCCTCGCACAATCGTGTTGACAATGCTTATATAGACAAAAGTTGACAAAATAACACATCTTGCATACAGGCTGGTCTTGTTTTTGCGACCCCTTAGACTGAACTGGGCCAACACATCGTTGGTGGCTATACTCCTTAGCATGCGCTGAATGGCAATGCCAGGATTATTTCCACTTAATGACTCGATTATTTGAGATGTCTTCATTCACAATGCCCACACTGTGTCTTTTCCTGGTGCCACCGTGCTGGACATTATTGAAAAAATCCAGGATGTTGCAATGACCTTCCCCTCAGCTGACTCCCTTGTGTTACATGTAGGCACATTTTTTTGCGGCTGATGGGATCCATTTGAACTTTGCAGGAGCATGTGCCCTTTCTGCCAACCTCGCATATCATGTCTGCCACCACTTTAGCCACATAGCTCCAGCCTGTTTGTCTAACGTGGCTGCAGGTCCTTTTTTATTAGGACACCCCTTGGATCCCAGCCCCCGTGACATTTGTTCCGCTTCATTGTTCTCAGTTGGGTCTTGGTTTGCCTTCTACTGGTGTCAGTCAACATGACAAAAATCCCCTCTCTTCCTCAGTAGATGCACTAAGTATTTTTAAGGTGCGCAAAGGTCTTGGTTTTGTGCATATCAATTCTCAGAGTCTCCTGCCAAAGATAGACACCTTGAAGATATGGATTAGTGACACAGATCCTGACATTATTGTTATCACAGAAACATGGCTTAATCTGAATGTAGCAGATACCAATATTGTTCTTGAAGGTTACAACGTTTTTAGGACTGATAGAGTTAGGTGTGGTGGCGGAGTAGCTATTTATGCTAGAAACACTTTAAATTCTTCTGTTATTGTCTCCACCTCAATTCCAGGTCAGTTGGATCTATTAGCCCTCAGTGTTAAATTTGGTGGCTATTCCATTGTTATGTTGGGTGTTTATCATCCACCCTCTGCCAGTCCTGATACATTACATAATTTATCAGAACAATTATCAATTCTGGTTCATTCTGAAACTGTCATTCTAGGGGACTTTAACCTAGACTGGTTGTCTCCAGCAGCTAACAAATTAAAAGACATTTGCAACGCATTAAATCTCACTCAAATGGTTTCAGAACCAACACGTCCTAACATAAATTTCCCCGGTCGTTCATCTTTATTAGATCTCATTCTTACCAATAGGTCACATCTATATTTGGACACCTCTGTGTTCCCAATGGATTTTAGTGATCATTGTCCTGTGGGTTGTATTTGAAATGGCAAAATGAAAAGAGCTGAGCCACAGTACATTTGTAAGAGGTATTTTAAAAAGTTTGATGAACAGGCATTTCTAAATGACCTACATGCCTCCGATATTAATTCCTTAATACATATCACAGATGCTGATCTAGCATCTGATTGCTTCATGTCCATTTTTAATTCTCTAGCAGATAAACGTGCCCCTTTTAAGACACTAAGGGTAAAAAACAGATTCAACCCATGGTTTTCTCAAGATCTTGGTGAGATTATCTCTTAGAGAAATAAAGCCTGGGCAGCTGCAAGGTCATCTGATAGTGATATAGATTGGCAGACCTTTAGGCATTTAAGAAATACTTGCACTTACTTGGTGAAGAGGGCCAAGCCAAACTATTACTTATACAATCTGTCTGATTGTCACAGCAATTCAGCTAAATTCTGGAAAGTGATAAAATCGCTCAAAGGTGTTCAATCACCTGTTTTCCCTCAATAGCTTGTGGTGAATTCCAAAGCAATACAGGACAAAAATGAGACCTGCAATGTTTTTAATAATCATTTTATTAAGTGTGGCACACTGTTTGATCAGTTAAATGTTGTGGATGTTTTTCAAGTTCTAACCCAGTGTGTACCAGGGTACTATGCATAAGACTCTTAGGCCTACACTTTCAAATAACATCTTTTTTAGACCATTAAGCCAGTCTGAAATCTTTTATGCCTTATATAACTCCAAATGTATGAAAAGCTCAATGGGTGCAGATCAGTTAGACCCCCATCTCTTAAGGCTGGCAGCTCCTGTCATTGCTGAACCTCTAACACACATTTTTAATTTAGCACTTTTTAATGGTTTCATTCCTAAAAATTAGAAATCTGCGCCTGGTGACCCCTCTACATAAGGGAGGAGATGTAAATGATTTAAACAACTACAGACCAATTTCTAAGCTACTGTGCTAATCCAAAATGTTAGTTTTTTGTATATGATCAAATTGTTTTTTTTTTCTATCTTCCTTATCAGTCTGGGTTCAGATCTGGCCACAGCACCATAACAGCTGTTACTGCTGTTGTAAATGATATAGCTACTGCTATGGACTCAAAGAAACACTGTACAGCTTTGTTTATTGACTTATCAAAAGCATTTGACACTGTTAATCATGTTCTCCTTCTTGAAAAGCTTTCATTTCTGGGTTTTGATGAAA
>JBAMYA010000020.1:14086454-14101406 GCA_037176975.1 Arrhamphus sclerolepis | reverse complement strand
AAGCCGTTTAAAAGGTTAATAAGCTACAGCAAAGATGATAAAGCAAAGGGCAGCCAATACAATAGCTAAGATGGAATAAATCACCATCTAATAACAACTTTGGGCTTCTATGGCTTTTTAAGTGCTTATGAAAGATAGAAGATATATCAATGCAATGCAATAGAATATTTTCTGGGGTCATTACAGGAACTAATAAGTCTATTGGCATGATCCTTCTCTTTCGCACTTGGGTCCTCTACCATAGGCCTGGAAGCCTGAGGGCACTGCGTATGATCTTAGCTGTGCCCAGTATTACATTCTTCTGGATGCAGATCTCAGGCGATGTTCCTGGAATCTGTTGAAGCCATCCACTTAGTTTGGCATTCACCTGATCACTACTGACACCACTGTTACATTCACACATATATATTTATATATGTATATAGATGTATGTATACATCTATATATATATATATATATATATATATATATATATGTATGTATGTATATATATATAGAGATAGATATAGATATAGATATATATAGATATATCAAGAGAGAGTGAGAGAGAGATAGAGAGAGAGAGAGAGAGAGAGATATGTATATACACTCATACAAACTTTTCAAAACTCATTCAGACATCCTGACCCAGTTTGCTTCACATCCCAAAAGCACCAACAAACTCGATCGGAAAAATGTGTCTTTTGTTATTCATGCAGGGTTGTTGTTTTTTGCCCACTGTGCTGACAAATCCTCATATGGGTGGAATTATATAATTTGTGTTGCAGTAAAACCTCCACAAACATCTGCAGCATCTGCTTTAAAAAAAAAAAAAAAAATTCTGACTGGTAAATGAAGCATTCACTTTCACAAATTTCCTTTTGGTCAGAGGCTTTATACGTGCGGTTTGTAATTTAGTGTCTACTGATGATTAATTTATTTGTTTATTTGCTTATTTATTTTTGGATTAATATCAAACTATTTCTATGACATATTTACATTTAACTTCTATTAACCTCCACTACTTTCCAAATTACATCTAGAGATTCATTTAGGGTTGCCTAAACTAGCTCACAGGGGTTGCCTCATAAAGTTTGCTAGTTAGTGAAGTAGTTTTCAGATTACAAAACAGTCAAAAGTTCATGAGCTATTGGATAGTTAATAGGGTATAAATGAAGAAACAATAATTAAATGCCTATGACGCTCATGAAGAAGCAGCCGGCAGCGATGCCAGCGACCAGAGCGTCAATTTGCAGTTGAGAGAATCTCAACTTTATGCAAATGAGCAGCAGCGACTCCAAAGCAGCATCCAATCACAAACCGGGATTCTCAAGGTGGCAGAAAGAGATTACAAAGATGGAAGAGAACAGAGTTATGATGTCTTATTTATGCCTTATTTATATATAGAAACATCAAGAGGAAGTTGGATGCATGGAAAAAGGTGTCTGAAAAACGTGGGATAGCTGATGGTTGGTGAGCTATAGACTATCGTCTGAACAATTTTATTTTGCTACATCGATCCAACACAAAATCATGAAAAACAGTGCTTATTAATCACAAAACATGGTTGAAATAATATGACCAAATCTGGTACTACCCGGCGTAGCCTATGTGGGGCGAGTGGCTTGCCGATAGTTGATCCGCGGACCAACCTTGGTAAGGAGAGCATCAAACTCATTATTGTCTACACGGAAATAACTGAAACCAAGCATTGTCAAAACGGAGCTCCAGTATCAGCTGATGAAATTCCCCGTGGAGTTGTTGGGTTTGCAGCACTTTGTGGACCCAGATGGACCGACGGCGCTGGGCCCTGGCTTCCTCAGCAAACGCTTGAAAGCCCCGCTCCTAGGCCGCCAACTGCAAGCGCTTGCCTGCTACAGCTGGCAGCGCGATGCAAGCAACCAGAGCGACCACAGCCGATTTTGACGCTTTAGGTGTGAATGCACGGTTAGTTTCAAATATTCATTATAGATGGTTCTAACTGTGGGCAGGAAGGATCTCCTGTAGCAATCTGTGTTGCAACGGATTTGAAGAAGCATCTGACTGAAGACACCTTTGCTGAATCATTGTGTTGTGTAGAGGATGTTCAGAATTGTCCATGATGTTTTTAATTCTATGAAGTATCCTCCTTTGCACAATCATCTCCAGAGTTTCCAGAACAGAGGTAGCCTTCTTTATTAGCTCTGATGATGCTCCCCAACAGATGACTGCATTTAGGATTGCACTCTTCACAACAGACTTATAGAAGACATGTAACATCTGGCTGCAAACGCCGAAGGACCTGAGCTTCCTTAAGAAGTAAAGTCTGCTCTGTCCCTTATTATAAACAGCATCAGTGTTGTGTCTCCAGTCCAGTCTGTTGTCTAAGTGAACACATCCACATCTTCTCCCATGATGGAAAGGCTTTTTGACATAAACCTAGTTCCCCTAAAATCCACAATAATCTCCTTTGTTTTGTTCACATTTAAGATTAGCTCATTGTTCCCACATTATGCCATAAAGTGGTCCACCATCAGTTCGCTGATACACCCCCACAACTGCAGTCATCTGAGTATTTAGATGACAGGACTCCTGTTTGTACTGGAAGGCTGAGGTGTACAGAGTGAAGAGGAATGGTGAGAGTACAGTCCCCTGTGGTGCTGACCACCTGCTGAAAAACACAAGTATTCAGTCTTATAAACTGTGGTCTGCTTGTCAGATAATCACTAATCCAGGTGAATGTGAAGGTGTATCTTCTGGAGTTTCTTAAGTAGTTACGCTTGTGATCTTCTTCATCCTTGACCACACATCCCTTACAGTGTTCTTCTGGAGCTTGTTCTACAGCTTTCTCCTCCACAGCTCATTGTTGTCTCTAATCTTGACTTTCGGTTCTTTTTGGACTGACCTTAATAATTGCATGTCACTCTTTCAGGTGACTCGTGATCCAGGGTTTATTAACCCTTCTGTTGTGTTCATCACCAGCTGCTTACTTTACTGTTCTTGGTCAAATTTGACCAGTCACTTTAACTGCTTTTAAATTAACACAAAAACCATTAATCACCACCAACTTTTTATTATTATTTATCTAGCTGTGAACAATATCTCAGAGTACTGGTTAACATGAATAACTGCAGAGAAAATACAAATAGGCACTACACATGTATTCCAGAATGAACATGTAATGTAAAAAAGAAATGAAAAACCAACCAGAGACCAAACTTGTGTGTGTGTGTGTGTGTGTGTGTGTGTGTGTGTGTGGTTGTGGGTAGGTGTGTGCGTGCATGCGCATTTGAATTCATGCACATGAGTGGCATTTGCACTCAGGTCAGGTCAGTGGGCCTTGCAAGCATGTGCATCACATTTGCAGCATCTCAGGCTTGTTTTGTTGTCTCTTGGGGCAAAGAGCTCACGCTCTAGACATGAAACTGTGGATATAGTTGCCCGGAATATAGGCCTGTCAGACTCTGCATCCCACAGACTTTTTGTAGCTTCATTGTTTGAATAATATGATCCTGCTAGAATCAACAGACCCATGTACACTTGAAGGTCTGCCAAGTCCAATTCTCTCCAGGTGTTTGGGGACACACATGCTTCCCCTCCAGGTTTGTCATCTGCTGTATAATTCCCTCAGTGGACTCTGGTAAAAAAGAGTTGGAACCTGGACTTGATGTCATCCACTCGAGATGTTGCGTACTGTGTTGGCCCTGGCGTCATCTTTATGATGTTTTCCACTATTGCTCTACTTCCTCTGCCCTTGGGGATGAACACTGTAACAAGTCTCCATTCTTGGACTGCAATGTCTCCTCAGGTGCCTGTTCTTCTGGTGTTCTACCTCTCCATCTGTTGACTGATCAGTCTCCTCAAAGTCTAGATCAAGATTGATGTTGTCTTCCACTTCAGAGACAACCTCCTCTGTATCTGGTTCAACTTCAGCGCCTCTCTGACTAATAACCACATGGTCAGTCGCCTAGTCATTGTGCTCAGAGTAAAAGGAGTGCAAGGCAAACATCAAGTTATACTATGGGGGTCTGAGTGAAGATATGATTCATTGATTAGCCTGGAAGGTGTGGTTCGACAGGGGAGGTGAGAGGGAAGGGGGGTGCGGGGGAGCCACAAAAGCACGGGAAAGAGATGGGTTCTAATAACAGACATCTGTCTAGTCTGTGTGAAGATGTGAAACATTGTTTCATCAGGAAGTTGGCTCACATGGGAGGATAAACACGGGAAAGAGATGTGTACCCATAAAAAAACACATTGTTCAGTCTGAAATATGTGGTGTGTGTGTGTGTGTGTATGTGTGTGTGTGTGTGTATGTGTGTGTGTGTGTGTACGTGTGTTGGGGTGGTGTGTATGGAGATGTTTTCTCATCTGACGGATGAATATAATCTGGATACCCATTCATTTCCTATGGTGGTCACTTTTGACTGATAACATCACTGATGTAACAAGGTTGACTAAAACGCTCAAAATTCAATGAAAGTGGTGGTCAACACTTTTATATGTTCAAGTGCACAGTTTGGAGGATATCATAAAGTCTTGTGGCAATCAGATGTAAAACACAATATTTAGAGAGTGTTTTAAGTTGTAAATTGGTCAAATTTGACCTTAATATTGCAGGAAGGTTAATAAGGGAAGGTTAATAAGAAAGCGCTTCACCATTCTGGTGGCGATGCTGTTGTGCACACAGAAATTGATATAGTCAGTCACACACTCAGTCATGGCATTGCTGTCGTCTCCATGTGGCTCATAGAGTGCATCCCAGTCTGTAGTCTCAAAACATCCCCGTAGAGTCTCTTCATCTTCCTGTAACTGCCTCATCGCAGCCCCTTGGTCACATGTTGCCTCTGCATGATGAGTTTACAGGTTGAGGGGAGAAAAAAACAGGCTATGATCTGCCTTGCCAAGAGCAGGTCATGCAGAGCAGCTGTATGCATCTCTGACGTTGATAAGCAGTTGATAAACTGCTGAAATGTTAGATGTTGAAATGTTAGAAGTTGGTGTTATTGTGGTGTAAACTGCCACCATAATAACATTGATGAACTCTGCCTGTAAATAAGGATGAAAACTCACAGGTAATAGTTCAATGTTCGGACATCAAGCATGTCCTGGATTTTATTTATTTATTTATTTTATGTCCTGGATTACGCCAGTTGTTGTTAACTAGCACTGCTATTCCACCTTTCTTGATTGTTCCGCTCCTCTTCAAATCTCTGTCTCAGCCAGGCAGAGAGTCGTTGGGGTTATGGATATGCTCCTGCAGCCACGTCTCAGTGAAACACATTATACTGCATTGATGAAACTCCAGGTTTGTCCTTGTCAGGGCTTCAAGTTCGTCCATCTTATTTGTGTCGTAGCTGGCTCAAGCTATGGTAAATATTAGGGACAGGAGACCGTATATAATATTAAAGAATATACATTTATTGAATATAACCCTAACAAAAAACTAAATAACATACCCAAAAACCATAAGGATCCTATGGGGTGTGGAGTCAGTAAATCAGTGGTGTAAGTGTGAATGAATGGAACGTAATGTGGTGCATGTGTGCATGAAAACAATAACTTAACCACAACAGAAATAACCCATGGAGCCTACAGCAGGGAGCGGCAGCCAGGTCTACCTCCTCTGGATCTCTCTTCTCAACTGGCAGAAGCCTGGCATATATAGGCCTTAGGAGACACCGGGCCCAGGTGCTCTCCATCAGCCATCAGGACAATGCCCCACCCAGGCTCACCTACAGGGTGACAGGCAGACAGGTGATATGCAGACCATCCATTACACACTAATGTGTGGGGCATCACATCTGCCAGAGATCTCATGTTCCTTGTTATGATGGAGGGAAGAGCTGGTTTAAACTTTTTCTTTGTCTCTCTCTACTTTGTTCCTGCTCTACATCCATGATGTTTCCCCCTTAACTTATCTGGGATTTGGGGTCTCAGTCTGGGAATACTTTGGCTTCTCCAAACTTCACACAGCTACTGCAGCAAGAAGACACCATGAGTGGCACTATTCTAGAATATCTGATACATCATTATTTGAATTTTTGACATGTTTTTAATATAAAATATAGTGAAGGATACATGTACAAGCAATATTTTATGAAAATACAGAACAAATAAGCAAAATGTGTACTGATATACAGCATATGAGTAAATGGTTTTACTGTGCATCATAACCTTTAACTAATCCACCAACTGACTTGTTTATCCTTATTCAGTTGCTTTCATATGTAATTTTCTCCCTCTCTATCTCACTCTCTCTCTCCTCAAGCCTCATATGTTGTTTTGAAGTTATAATAGAGCCTGATAAGCTGTCAAACCAGCTCTCCTGTTTGTGTTTCATTTGTTTTCCTTTGTCTGGAGCCCATTTGTTTTTCAGAAAAAAAAGTGATGAGGGCAAGAGGAAGGCATCTTCACATGCTGCTGCTGTGGCAACAGAAGGTAAGGATTAGATTTCACGCACGGCACATGTGTTTGAACGTGTGTAGAAAGTTATCGCTCTGAGTATGATAGAATATAGAAGATCAAAATCAGTGCTGCAGGTGGGGCTTAGCGCTGCGTCAAACACTCAGGATATTCATAGTACATAAAAGATGACTGTGAGGTTCTACTTATCACTTGGTCAGTTGCGTTTCTTTAATCACCTGGAAAAGTTCAACATGGGACCAGCCTGCATTATAGTTTCATTATTAACAGCAAATTAGCTTGAGTTTTTGATCTTCAATCCTGATCATTTTTTGGACCGTCCATTTAAAGGCTCCTAGATGTCTGACAGCTGATGGAAAGCGGAGCTTGACCCTGCTTTGGGGCTGTGTTGTCTGTGTGCCTCATTGAAAGACTTCTCTAAGTTGTTGTTCAACTAAATGACCCAGAAAAAACAGATTCAAGGAGGGTCTAGGATTCATCCTCAAACAGGATGCAAAATCTATTAGCTGAAAGACTTGGACATAAGGGTCATTTAAAGTTGGAGAAAGTTATATTGGGTGGTACAGTATGAGCTGCAGATTTAGAAAAATGTCAAATTAAGGGGGAAATGTTATGAGGAGGATGACATGATGTAAATGAGACTATTGGAAGAGCTGAAAAAAGGTGATATATGTACCTAAATTGAGGGAGAATAGGAGAAAAGCTGCTGTGTGTGAACAACTTTGTGGATTCAAAAATGAGATTGCTTGGCACAATGAAAGGAGCCTCAGATGGAAGGAAGAGAGAAATATGCTGATATTCTAATAAGTACTCATTTTCAGCTATTGTGATACTTATCAGTACTTTTTTTTTTTTAATTATTATTGAGAGAGGCACAGAACCACAGAAAAATGAGTGTCTTATACTTGAAATTTAAACCCTGGAACATTTGAAATTCCAGCCGGGATACAAAAAAAATGCATTAAGCAGTGATTGAGTTCATGCTCCACTTTAAAGAGAATGTTCACCAAGACACAAAATGCCTACTGATAAATTTTAAATATCAACAAACAGCTGGATTTCTGTAAAGTGTGGAAGGTTTTACAAGACTTCCATGTTAAGTTTCCACAGACACACCAATCCAGCCACAGATGAGGCGATACTGCATAGCTGCTTTTATTTCAGACTTCTCGTGCTCTTTTTGAAAATAAAATATTGTTATGGTGTATTTGTTCAAGGCTATTTATTTCTTTATCAGTCCTTGAATAGAAAAAAAGAAGCTTATATCTTTTTACATTGCCGTTTTGTCACAGGACAGCAGCATCATAATGATGCTCCAATGATAATCATTTAGTTTCCCTCTTGGCTGTGTATTTTTGCATCACTTCGATTTTATTGTTTGTAAATGTGATAAAAATGCAGTTTGACACTTAATGTCCCCTTTGGGTGTATTTACCAATGACAAGAATTGAAAAGGAACAAAGCATGATGTACACATAAACTGAAGAGTGGACTGGCTCCACAAAGAGTCTTTTAATCAGGCCAGGCTGAAGGATGCTATTTCTCTCAGACAGACTGATGCAGCTTTAAATGCGGCGGATAAGACTCTATGTTTGAACTGAGGACGTCTTAGATCCTGTGTCACTGCTGCATGCAGCAAAGCCCGGGCGAAAGGTGTGTCCTACATCACTAGTTTGAGTTTTCTCTGTCCTGCTGAAAAAAAATGAAAGAAAAAAAAAAAGCCAATGATATTTTTTCTTGCCCAATCATTGTCAAAGATACAAACTGAACTTTTAAAACATGAAACTGCTTTATATAAAGGAATTTCCATTGTATATTCTAATTAGTGAGATGTGAGAGGTTTTTCTATTCTAGGCCAAACTCTAACATGTTCAACCTCTTCTTGTGCTTTGTTATTTTCGAATAAATTAACTCATAATAACTGCTTCAGTTATAGCTTTATTTCAAATATGTTGTGTTAGATTTTTAGTATTTACATGTATGATCCTATCACTCTTATTTTGCTCATGTTGAATGCGTGTTTTGTGTGTCAAACAGAATTTTCTGAGCTGAATCTTAAATGCTTCCTTTTTGATTGGTGATGCATTCTTGATCACACATCAACATTCTGTTTTACACATTGACAGTCTCAGTAAGAAGAATGAGAAAAAAAAGTCTTCTTAAATGGCTGTCAATCCACATCAGCAGTCAGTCCACATCTTTTTTGAGGAAAGTAAATATTTGCTCAGTTATGAAAGACACAGTTTTGTTTTTTGTTCACAATTATGAGACAGGTTTGAAGGAGTTTTGGACGTTATTTGTTTGATACTTAACTCCCTCTCTGTGGGATTATGTACACACTTTGCTTGCTCACACAATGGGATATTTTTGTTTGTATGCTTCTTTTTTTTTGTCTTTCCATTGGTCTTTTGTGAAATGTGAAGTTGTGAAAGTATGTTTAAGGTCGCAAAGACAGCAGCTTCAGCAGAGAGGCCCAGACCTCCCTCTCCCCAAGTACCTCCTCCAGTTCTGCCAGAAGGACATCAAGGTGTTCTCAGGCCAGCAGAGAGACGCAGTCCCTCCACTGTGTCTTGGGTCTGTCTAGTGGCCTTCTCCTGGTCCAAACCAGTCTCTCCCTACCCCAAACTTCCATAAGTGGGTCAAAAATGATCAGCATTAACGTCCTATGGAATTTCACATGAAAAGTTGTTCTTATCAATTCAGTTTGTCAGGAATATATAGTTTGTGGACCACAGAGACTATATTGTTTCACGCCTTAAGAAGATTATTTTATACAGCAAAATCTGATGCAAGTATTATCTTCAGATTTTACCCTAGAAGTGTGTGTGTCATTCATTTTGCCAGGGTAAGAGTGCATGCTACTGTCTATCATCAAATTCTCCTCTTTTGTTAGTTGCAAAAGTAGATAGCTAACCACACTACCATTAGATAGATAAGAGAAGATACATAGATAAGACAGATAGATAGATAAGATAGATAGATGTATCGATCTCAGAAACAGAGAGGTGAAAGCTTTTCTTCATCTCAGACATATGAGTTCATTTGAGAAAGTGCTGAACTTTGCTATCATTTCCAGCCTCTCTCACAAACTTACCTGGAAAGGCCAGACTTTCCAGTGGACAGATGACTGTGCAGCAGTCTTCACTCAGCTGTGCAGTACAGGCGAGCAGTCAGCAGCCCAGAGCACAACTACTGTGTTAGTGATGGGGAACTATTGGTTTTGGTTCTGGTTGTCCACCAGTTCTGTCATCTTACACACTGACCATGCCTCACTCACCTTGCTGCTGACCTTTAAAGAGCTTGAAGGTCAACTAACACAGTGATGAGAGGTGCAAAAAAGAACCTAGAACCTTCATAGCAGTGCTGATGCCTTTTCTAGAGAGAGCTGCTGTTATTGTCATCGGATGGAAGAGAAACTGTTGACCAGCATAAGAGGCAGCTGAACTGACTGGTGGTGAGAGCAGTGACCATAATCTGGAGATCCTTAGCCCAAGATCCAGTTCTTACCAGAGCTCATGCGTGGGTGGTGCTCTGGGGGACCAGGATTTTGGCAAGATGTGATGTTTGTTCACTGATGCCTGCATAGCACAGAAGGGTTCAACTCATCTCAAGCTCCACTTCAGTAATACCAAGTGGGAGCACCAATGGAGAGGGTGGGTGTTGACATTGTGGGTCCCTTCCCCACAACTGAGCAAGGGAACCACTATTGACTGGTTTATTTCATGTGGCCAGAGGCATATGGAGACCCTGACCATCACAGTTGAGAAGCTGATGGATGAAATGTTCCAGGTCCTGCTCAAGGTTTCTTCCCAAGATGCACCTTTATTCTTGCCACTGGGCATTGCCATGTGCTCAGGGGTCATGCTTTGTGTTTCTTAAGCACCTAGAGATGGTTGTGAATAGATGCTATATAAATAAACTGAATTTAATTGAATTGAACTGAATTCTGTATTTTGGTGTACCAAAGAAGTTCCTCAGTGACCAAGGGAGTAACTTCGAGGCAAGGGTCTTTTATGAGGCGTGCTGGCATCTGGGACACCACCAAGAAAGCTCACACCACTCCACTAAACCCAAACGTGATGGGCAGCTTCAACAAAACTCTGTCCACCCACCTCACTATCCTGACTCAACAAAGCCAGAAAGACTGGGACAAACATAGACATGTGAAAAACATTGGAAATTCAGGTTTGTTTGTTTGTTTCTGTTAGGGAAGCTCTACAGGTTTACATACACATTTATACACAACAAATACCAGCCAAAGTTTTTACATCTCCAGCAATGACAGACTAAGGCCAGAATTACAAACTAAACCAACACCTACAAGAGCAATCAATACTATTCAACACTTGGGAAATGACCTTGCCTGGAAATGCATATATGAAAAATTATTTTTTATTTGAAATTTAAAGATTAGAGATGCTGGTTTACTCTTAGAGGGAAAGGCTTTTCCAAATTTTCAGAACAGTCTTTTTTGAAAGTCCAGTCAGTTTTAAGGAAACTTAGAAAGTGCTGGACCAACCACCTCAACAAGTGACGTGAAGTACGAGTGAGTAACAGGTCTGACAAATAGGCTAGTGGCAATGTAAATTTCAAGCATGACATGCTGCACATAATTCTGAATGATTACATATGAAATAAAACTGTAATTAAGAATATTGTGCTCATATATCTGTCAGCAAAGTTCAAAGATGATAAAGCGTAAGAGATCACTGAGTTTTATAGTCACTCTCTATAGAGCTATAGAGCCAGAGTGTAATTAACTTTCACTGCTGGAACTTTCTTTAGAGAAAACCTTGATAAGGGTAATCTATTTCTTCCCACTCAGAGGCAGCTGCACGTCCACCACTGTGGTCAGTTGCAAAGTTTCCTATGTTGCTGTGGGCAGAAAAGGCTGTGTTTTATCAAGCTGGGAAGCAGTAATGAGCAAGGGTGAGTTCACACTTTTAAATTTGGATCATTATCCAAAACCAGAAAATGTCACGTTTCATGTTGTCTCATTTTTAAAGAAAAAAGAAAACACAGATTCATCTAGCTTCTAGCTTGCTGATTGAAGAGTTTAACTGGCCTGTCCAATATTCATCCTCACCACCATGCCCATGTGTATTATTGTGGTAAATGTGCTCAGTGTGCTTTCATTGCAAGGTACAGACAAGGAACCAATCAAGACATACAACTGCACTGTGAGCAAACACCAATAGCAGAACTGTAGTTCATACTGTAAATATCTCTTCCCCTCGTGTTCCTCATCTGACTTCATGATGCATTTTCACTGGACCTATTTCACCTACATCATCCATGAATGAATATGAATATTAAAGGAAATCATGAAGCATTATCTTTCTAATGAAGTAAAAATGAATAAAAATAAATAAATAAAGATGAGGAGGGGTTTATTCACTCCAGCTCCAGAGCAGGTAATAGTGTAAAATCCCGCTGCTGGCCAACTCATCCTGAGTGAAAAACCACTCCTGCCAGTCCAGGACAAGAAACCTCAGTGACCTTGCTTATTGCCTCTTCACTGCTACTCAGGAGGGAAGCCCAGCGGTCTTCAGTGCGATGCTGCATTGCAGTGCATCTGTCTTCCTGTTAATTCCTGTTGAAGAGTGAGCTGCTTTAAGAAAATAACTTCTATGTGTTATTGCAGTAAATTGTTCTCCTAAATCCTCTGAGCCAGTGGAATACAGACTCAAACACTCAGACTCTGACTCTGAGCATGACTTTTGTTTACAATGGTATGGCAGTGTCTGAATTTTTGTCAAACATTTTATCTGTGCTACCACAGCAGGTCTTTTTAATGACCTTCGGCTGTTCTCCACAAGACTTCCCGTCCTTGACAGAAGCTTCTCTGTCTGCCTCACTGTCTATCTTGTTAGTCTTTCTAGAGAACAAGATTATGTCATAGTTTATTATGTTTGAATAAAATATATCTCAGATGCTTCTTCTTTTTTCCCCGTTGTTCTTGGTCTTCAGGTTGCATTTGTATTCTCTGTGTGAGTGTCAGTGTAAGACACTTTTATATAATAAAGATAAATTTATTGCTTATTTATCTTTTAGAGTTTTGAGAAAAAAATAATAAAGATGGCATATATGCAACTTCAGAAGAAGTGCAAAATTATTAAGTCCCAGAGAAAATAGCACTGCTGTTTTACAAAGCCCATTTCTTCAGACGTAGTTGATTGATTAGGGTCAGTTGCCCCTCTTTGAAATCTTCACAGCCAGTTGGATTGACAGGTAGTTTAGAAATCCATGATGCTTCTGTTGTAATCTAATCAGAATTAGGCAAAAATTGTATGTTTACTAAAGATTATTCTCTGGTTCAGAATCTGTTCTGTTAGGATTTGATCTTGTCTTTTTATGTCTTTGTCCCTTTCAGCTGTTGTGTGCTTTACTTTCTGTTTTATTTTTTCTTGTTGTATTCGGTTTGACTTTCCTTGTGCCCATTTCTCTTTTGCATTTTCCACCTGTGCCTCATCAGCATCAGTGTCTATATATTGCTTTGTTTTTCCCATCCTCCTTTCTAGTCCGTAGTGTTTAGTCCTGTTTCTTATTTGTCCTGGTTACTGTTTACCCACTGTGTCATCTGGTTTTGTCCCTGTTCCCAGTCTATCTTGCTCAGTTCTGGATTTTCAGATGTTTTGTCTAAAAGACTTGTTTTGAAATCTGCTGCATCCTTATCTTCTGCATTTGTGTAGACACCATAAAACACAACATGTTCAGCTTTTTTCACTCCTACAAATAACGCAACTGATTTGAGAAATAAAGAATGATTTAAACTTTCCACCGAGACTTGGAAATGAAATTTGAATTGAGACTTGACTTGTGTTCAGTTGTTCTAGTGGAGCATGATTTATGATTGTGAAACATCAATAATAAGGATTCAGAAGTGGGTAGTAGCTGGTCCTTAGTGCAATTTGCTTCTCTGTAGAAATATTTTTCTTTTTTTATCAGACAAATCAGTCATTTGATGATGTAACGTTACCTGACATGTTTCGACTGTCACTTCAGTCTTCTTCAGAGGCGTCATCTTCCGCGTGTGATGACGTGTCTTTAAATCAGCTGGTGGTATCCTGAGGGCGCGACCAACCTGACAATCTGACAGATCTGTCAGGCTGGTCACGCCTCGCTCCGCCCGATGATCTCTGAAGGAGAGAATCCCATGTGTGGGATAGTATGAAAGCCCCCTCGTCTCGGTCTGATAAAAAAGAAAAATATTTCTACAGTTAAACAAAAGTAGATAAAATTAACCTAATTGAGCAATTTGCTTCTGTTGCACAATGCATTCTCATTATTTTTATTCTTTTTTCCTTTTAATGTGTGTTTTATTCTGGTGGGCTGTATGTATGTGTGTGTGATTAAAGCTGAGCGTTTTTCCTTTTGTTGTGTAAATGTCTCAGTGGCTCAATGACTGTTTTAAGTCATCGCCCAACAGATTTATATCTTTGTCTTTTGCTTTCAGAACCATGAAAATGACTCTTCCAGACTGTCATGGTCTTAGTTTTGATTACGTAATCTGAGTCTTTTTTTCTTTTTTTTATAGATATCTTTAGGTTTCAGTCTTGATTTCCTTGTGATTTTCCTTGATTTCCACTTTGACTCACATTTTCTGTTTAGATTTACTTCCTGTTTTAATGTAGAAAGTCTGTTTCTTTGTGTGTTGAGTTCTGTCTGGTTTTCCTTGTCCACACTTGGTTTCACATCAGCCCCTGTGAATATTTATTGTCCTGTCTTTCCCCTACAAGTTTGTCTGTTTACCAGCCCTGTTGTGTTTGTGTACTTTTCTTTGCTCCTCTTATCCCTAAATCATAATGTTTTATTTCTGTTCTGGATTACACTGTCAGATAATTCAGATGATACCTTTTGTTCAATTAAAGGACCTGTTTGTTGCTGCTGCTTCCTCCCATGGTTCAACCTCTAAAATCATAGGCCTTTCTCTAATACATCAGCAATTCTGTGGATTGCTAACAGATTACTTTGATAAGTTAACACATATTTACGTAGAGAGGGATTACCAAGAACAAACAGTGAACTGAACTGAATGTATGTATATATTGTATATTCTGTGATTTTTTCTTTTAATGAATATTGTGGATGTAGTCAATTTATAATTTACTAGACATCAGTTTATCCATTGCTACAAAAGAAGGTGGTTGCTATCAGCACCATGGAGAGGTCCTCCTCATCCTGTCAAAAGTGTTATATCAAGACAGCTCCAACACAGAACAAAGCACTAAAGATTTGCCATAAAACTTATAATGGACTCCCCCACCCCCACCCACAAGACTACAAGAAGCTAGATCATCTGGTCTGATGACACATAAAGAACACAAAGAAACAAAACAAAAAACAGAAATCTTGATACAGTCCTAAAACTCTGAATTCACTGATGAGTATGTTCTCAAAAAGCACATGCATTTAAAGCAAAGACACTGAGCAGCCTTGATTTTGCTGGAGTTATTTTTTTACGGGAGCACTTTGAGTAGAAATTATTGTCAGTGGAAAATTGTCAGTGAAAGTGTCCACATTAATTAATATGATGTTGTTGTCTTACCATGATTACAAACCATAATTTAA
>JBAMYA010000020.1:14074413-14086354 GCA_037176975.1 Arrhamphus sclerolepis | reverse complement strand
AGTCTTAAATGTAGAGAGGGAGTCTGCCTCCCGGACTGAGGTTGGGAGTTGATTCCATAATAGCGGAGCCTGATAGCGAGGTGCACCTGGAAGGAGTTACAGTTACACAGTTACAGTGACACATCTGAAAGTGTCCTGTCCAGCGATTTTACGATTCAACAACCTGCAGCGTACCTCGAGTTTCTACAAGTTCTAATAGCTCATGTTTCAGCAGAACAAGCTGTCCTGCACTATCACTTCTACCTAGAATGTGAAAAGCCTGGGAAAGCTTATCAATATAACTAAAAGTTGGCTGGTGGTTGACATACAGCTTTATATAGTCCTCAAAGTTGATGTTGGTCACATGTTTTCCTGTTTTGGCAAACGTGACCTCATTTTGCATGTCTTCTATCTGGCTAATATATGCCAACATAATGTATTTATAGCACAGCGTGGGATGAGCAGCACAACACCTCCCTCTCATGCTGCTCACCAGCCTGGCCACTGCACACTGGTGTGGGATGGTATCCTATTCTTCAACCAGCATTTGTTGCAAGTCAGCCTAAATGTGGTTGTGTTGGTCACTCTGGTATGAACAGCATGCCCAGGCTCAGCCCACAAGTCTTCAAACTACCTCCAAATTCCACAGATAGTCTGATAAAACTCTGCTCTGTGGGGGGCAAGTGTTGTCATCTTGGTGGATAGAGTTTGGTCCAAGTCTGTGGCTGTCACTGGTTGCAGAATTTCATCTAACCCCAAACTATCACACTGCCTTCAGCAATAGATGTTAATTCATCAATGCAGAAATCACCAAAGAGTTTTCCAGGTCTTCTCCACACTTTGATCCTTTGATCCAAGGTCCATAGGAAGAATTTGGACTCACCTTGAACATAACATTCCTCCACATCAGGTGCAATGATGCAGTGACAGACCGAACTGTGAGCAGTTTACAGGGAACAAACCTCTTTATCCTTTATAGTTTTTAGTATCTATTTTTTTCTTTCAAAAGGTCATTATTATATTAAAGAATAAAGTATTTTTTTTGAATTTGAATTTCATTGAATTAATCAGCTATAAGTTTATTATCAACATGTTCCATACTATACACGTTTTTTTGCTTGAGATAAGATTACTTTTTTAAAAAATGCATGATTGTGCAAAAGTCTACATGGTTTGCTTTGTTTTTCCAAAAATACCGTCAATATATTTGAGTAATGCTCAGACAAAAAGTTTGAAATCTCTGTTGTAGCATTTTTGAAATCAGCTGAAAGTAGCTGGTTATCACATTTGACACGCACTATAGAATACATTGTTTCTGTTATAGAATAGGAATTGTGAAGTTTTTCTTTTAATTAATTACAGGCCTCATGATCCTTTTGCTATGTAAAACCAATGGAAGCCCCCCCGTTTTTTTCTCCAAATCAAATATTCTTTCAAAAGTTTAACATTGTACAGGACTGCAATGGGAAAAAAGACGAGAAGAGATAAGGTTATTGTGAAGATTCAGAGGGATTAAAGTACATTCACACTCACATGTCCTGTTGAATAACTGTGTCCTCTATTAAGTGAGGAGTGTTTTCTCCCAATGCTATTTGTTGCTCTTATCTCACTGAAGAAAATTGTATAAAAGGCGTGCTGCGTCTGCAGGGGAGCAAGTGTTTCTTGACTTGTGCACCAACATGAATGCATCAACAAGCTTAAAGGTGCGCCTGCCGGCCTTCGTCTTTGTGCTGGAAGTTGTTATGATCGTGCTCTATGCTGTGTTTGTCACTTATGACGACAATGCCAATGCTAAGCTGCAAAACAATGAGACCAATCCGATGGACAACTCCATGTACCGTGACTACCCCTACTTTGCTGATGTGCAGGTGATGATCTTCGTAGGCTTTGGCTGCCTGCTGGCCTTCTTCCGCTTCTATGGCTTCAGCGGAATGGTCTTCAACTTTCTTACAGCTGCATTTTCAATCCAGTGGGCCATCCTGATGCAAGGTTTCTTCCAGTTTTACCATGATGGTAAAATTCACTTGGGTGTCATCAACCTGGTGAATGCAGAGTTTGCCTGCGCCGTCGTGCTCATCTCCTTTGGAGCTGTGATAGGAAAGACCAGCCCAGTTCAGCTCTTGATGATGGCTTTGTTAGAGATCCCAATCTTTGCTGTGACAGAGTGGGCCGTACTGAAATACATCCGGATCAATGATGCAGGTGGCAGCATTCTCATTCATCTATTTGCCTGTTACTTTGGTTTAGGGGTGACATTTGTGCTGTATCGACCAAGTCTGAATGACGGACACTCTAAAGAGACCACTAGTTATCACTCTGACATCCTGTCTGTGATGGGAACTCTTTTTCTTTGGGTGTTCTGGCCTTCTTTCAACTCTGCTCTTACGCTGAAGGGCGATGACCAACACAGAGCAGTCCTCCACACGTTTATAGGTCTGTGCTCATCCACCATCACCGCCTTTGCTCTCTCTGCGTTGTTCAACAAGAGAGGCAAGTTCACAATGGCTGACATTCAGAATGTGACACTGGCAGGGGGCGTGACTGTTGGGGCTTCTGTGGACATGATGATTTCCCCTGTAGCTGCATATGCCCTGGGCATCATGGGCTGCGTTGCCTGTTTCTTTGGTTACAGGTACCTGACCCCCTTTTTGGCCCGGCGCATGAGAATCCAGGACCAATGTGGCATTCACAATCTCCACGGACTCACTGGCTTGATATCATCCACAGCAGGGATCTGTGCCATCCTCCTTGCCTCTGAGGACACCTATGGGCCAAGCATGTATCAGATCTTTTCCCACCGGGCTCCCCCTGAGGGAGACCCGAAGCTGCTTGAACTGCAGAAGCTGATTCCCGAGCTGAAGCCGGGCCTCGGTCGCTCTGCAGAGGAACAAGCTCTCTACCAGGTGGCAGCCATCTTTTCCACCATCGCAGCATCTTCACTTGGTGGGCTGCTCACTGGACTCGTCATGAAGTCGTCGTTCTTGGCATCACCACCCAACGAGAGCTGCTTTGATGATGAACTATTTTTTGATGTGCCCGCTGACTTTGACAGCGTGGACGTGCTCAAGGCCCCTCTAAGCGGCGATGAAAACGAAAAAGTCAGTTCCATGAACACCAAAGTCTGAGATTTTACATCATGTGCGATGTAAATATGATTTTCACAGATTTAACTTATTGTCATCAGAAATATATAAATGAGCGAATATTTGTATATTTACTGGAACTGATCATTATCTCTATATCTGTATATTCTCAAGACTTTTGTTACTGTAGTGTGTGTGTATGTTGTACTCTTTATGTCTGTTTTGCAGCTTTTGTGTTGCATACTAAGCTGAAAAACAACAGGAAACAGTAGCACACATCTGCTTTGAAAAGTGTAATATCTGATCAAATAAATATTCAAATATTCAATAAATATTTTTAATGAACACAGTGATGCAAATTTTTATTTTGAATCCCAACATTCCATTTCACTTTTTTAAAAAAAAAGTAATAAACACAGTTATTTTGTTTAACTTGTGCTTTCTTGCATTTTGTTTTAAGCTCAGTTTTTCTGTTCCTATTCAACATACATAATTTGTTCTTGCAGTTCCATCTCAGTTATTAGAGATGAAATGTTAGAGGTTATATATGCCTAATTTTCAACATTTCATCACCTGGTTTTTGCATATCAGGAAAGTTGACATTCACAAATCTGAAATTAGAAAAAATACAAAGGCTACATATATGTATGCATATTTTTTTTAAAGAACTTCACTGAAATCAAATCAAATCAGTCAAAAATTAACATGTGAATCCTAAAATGTTAATGATTTGATCATTTCATTGATACAGAAGCAGTTTGTGAATTGAAATTGAAAAGCTACTTTATATGTGTATTTTCCCAGAGTGAACAAAGACAATCATTCATTATTCTCAATTTAAAGCATAACGTTTGAAAATCAGTGCAAAAGCAGTCAACTGACAAAAAAGAAAACAAGTAAGAGTAGACCTTTTAGTGTTTGGGATTCAGTCATTTGGGATTAATCAACGCAATCATTATTAAATAATTAACAGTTTTAAAAAACTTTATTTTTTTCTAAGAGCCTTTGTAGTTCATTGAGTTTACATCAGCTCTGCTTTGTGAAAATATTGCAAGAACAAGTAAATACAAGAACTGAAAAAACACATGTTGTGCTTCTCATGTGAAATATTCTTTTTCACTTCACATCTGAAAGTATCAGAACATTTATCAGGAAAAGAGAACGAAGCCTCTGATCAAGTACTTAAGAGTTCAGCGACTGCTGCAGTGCCTCACACCTGATGACACGTTCAAGCTATAGAATCCCATCGTAGCTACTCCCTCATATTATTTCTATTTTAATCATTCACAAACACACGGCAATATTCAAAAGCAGGTCAGACAACTTCTATGACCAGCAAATCAGCCCTCTCCATATTCAAAGTCCCATTAGCACACATTAACCTTTTAAATAACTCCATCATTTCCAACACACAGCCCACCAACTGCTTGATACGTGTTGTAGAAATATCCAAGCCAGTTCACAGCACAGCTCTCAGGCACAGTCAAGGACGCATCTGACCCCGTGTTTCGATGTGTTTCAGAGATTAACAACCTGTGATCTCAAATCAGAGCCAGTTCAGTACCTCAGACAGCAGGCAAGAGTCCACACTGCAGCTGCTCTTCTGGTTTTTAACTGAAAAGTGGCTCTCACATCTTCACAGAGATGTGTTTAGTGTTTAGAGTTGCCAAATGCACCAAGTCTGTACTTTGAAGTTTGTACTTGGCAAGCAGGACTCGGGAGAACGTACTTCAGAGGATTTGGAAACTGATGTAGCTAAAAGCATCCCAGCTCAGCTAAAAGGCTAACATGTATTTATAAACATCTTAGAATGGACCATAGACTCCATGACTAAAGTGTACTTTTAAAAATGTGTTGTTGTTTTTTATTTTTACTTGGTTTGATACCAGCCTTCTGGGTTGTGGATTTTAGATTTTGACTACCTGATGAGCTCAATTTCCAACTTTGGATTTGAAGGGCTTATTTAAGGATACTGATTCACTCTGAGATGTCCCACTGAGATATCGACCATTGTGGAAATGATTCTCTGGAAATGCTTTATTAGTGACTCAGTTTCTAAGAAAATTCTGTGCAAGTTCGAGATTATTTGTATTTCCAATGCTGTCTGCAAGCAGTTATACAATTGCAGAACTTTTAGTATGATTGGATTCTTTTCTTGAGTGTCCTCAGCCTTTCATTCAGCCGAATAAATGAAAACTACTTTTCTGACACCCTCACCTGCTCCGGATTCCTCCTGCTTCGTCACGATCCTGTACATCACCCACCTAACCTCGGAAGGACTTCTTTGCGTTCCCTGATCGATCCTGCGTCCCTGAACTCGCCATCCAATTGAATGCACGCCGCATTCATCACTATTTACCCGTTCGATCTTAATAAAAGCCTTCACTCAACTACTTTCTAGTTTTCTGAGGCCAGCCAACAATCGTCTCACAGCATGGCTTTTATTCATTGTCACAGGTGGAACTAATTATTACACTCTGGATAATAAAGTCCAGGCATCATCCAAAGACTCACTGCTACAAGCAAGTGGAGATGTAGATGTAAGAGCAGCAGTGCTCTTTAACAATGCTGTGTATACAAGACATTTATCTGATTCCTCCTCACAAATGTTTTTTTTTGTTACTCTGAACTGACGAGGTTTGGGTTTTGCACTGCTGTTCTGATAAAAGAAATGTACTAAATTCTGAATAAAATTGGGTGTTCTCAGGGAATTTGGAAAAAAAAAATCTATGTACAAGATTAGGTGAAAAGCTGGGTGACCTCAACAATGTCCTCTCTTCCTTCTAAACACACAGGTCTGATATCCTCTTGCCTTGATTTTTTTTTTAAACCACACATTTTTGCCACAAAATTCCTTTCAAGTGAAATGTAAATAGTTTCACTATCTGTGCACCTGCTGCAATTCATCATGGCTGCAAGTAAATAGCTTCCTCTAAAAGGGGTTTCACATACAAGAGCGACAGAGGATTCTCTGCACAGTTATCTACAGTAAGTTAATTGTTTCTTTAATGCCTTTTCTCAGTACTCAGAAGTAAAATCATAGAGTTGCACTAATAAATGATGAACGTGTCGTGATGCTTTAGGTTGTCCCTTGCTGATGCCTTCAAGCTGCTTCTTCTCCATCAACATCTTCAAAGCAAATATTGCATCTGTAGTTCTTTTTTGGCATGAAACCATACTGCTGTTCACAAATGTTCACCTTAGTCTAGCTTCCACCACTCTTCCCCATAACTTCATTGTATGGCTCATAAACTTTATTCCTCTGTAGCTGCCACAACTCTGTACGTCTTGTTTTTAATATTCAGCACCAGCGCTCTTCTCCTCCATTCCTCAGACGTCCTCTCACTCTCTAAGATCCTGTTGAATGTCCTAGTAAAACACTCCACTGCCACCTCTCCTAGACACTTCCATACCTCCTCACGTTTATCATCAGGGACAACTTTTCCACTCTTCATCCTCTTTAATGTCCTCCTCACTTCAGCTTTACTAATCTTTACTACCTCCTGGTCCACTACGATCACCTCTTTCTCTGTACAAACTCCAGCACTTCCTCATTCCACCACTTGTCTTCTTGTCTCCTTTCCTACCAGATGACACACCAGGTACTCTCTCATCTGCTCCTTGATCACATCCACTGTAGTAGTCCATTCATATGGAAGCACCTCCACACCACCACACTCTTCTTTTTTCAGCTTGCACCACTTCATCTTCTGCTCTGCCTTTGTCCTCTTCATCCTCCACATCACCATCCTGTGCTCTCTGGCTTCATTCTCACCTACAGCAACTTTGCAGTCGCTGATCTCCCTCAGGTTACTTCGTCTACAGATGTAGTCCATCTGTGTGGTCCTGCCTCCACTCTTAGAAGTCCCCCTGTGTTCCTCATTGAACATCACACGTTCAGCTAGCTAGCTTCAGACTCATTACTATCTGACACCCTTTTCACCTCCAGAACATTCCAAACAAGCTCCTCCTTCAAAATAACTCCTACTCCATTTCTCCTGCCATCCACACCATAATAAAAGAGCTTGAACACAGTTCTGCTGCGATAATTTGATTTCTTTCTGTGACAGCGGCAGTTGATGCCTCCAATATTGAGAAAGGTTAGTCGCTCGTAACCACGCAATGTAGAAAAGTTCCCCATGTCCACAAGCACACAAATGTAATATTTAATGATTTACCAACAACCTTTATGTCTGGGGTCTGTATCATGAGATGACCACAACGTCTGGCCATATAAGAGGACCCGATTGAAAACAGTTATTATTTGCCTTTCCCCCCCATAATTGGTCTGCCCCATGGACATTTATTATTATTATTATTTTACTTTTTTTGGAAAAAATTCTTACCTAAGTGTCAGCAGTGAAGCCAGTCTGGTAGTAAGAAAAGTTGCAATTCCTTGGCTGACCACTAGGTGCTGGCTCCAAGAGTGAGTCAGTCTCCATTAACCCCAGAGACACAATGTAGAACTTTGCAGCAGAACTTAACATATTTACAGTCTGGTTCAACAGTTTTGGTCTTCATAGTTAGATTTCACATCCATCAATTACAGGAAGCAAAATTATATAAAGCAACAACTTCACATATAATGTTGGAAAATGACTGGGTGTCATCACTTAAGCTATTCAGCTGTCTTCACTTCTGAACCCTGAATAAAGACTCAAAAGAGCTTAATCATTTTTACTTTAAAGAAAGCCTGACTTGTTCTGCTGGTACCTGTACTGGGAGACCGCTGTGACCAGTTTTTTGTTCAAGCCAAGTGGTCTGAAGTGGCTGTCTTCGCTCCCGTTTGAAGGCTGCTGGCCATAGCCAACAGTCACACAACTCGCCGGCTGCACTAGTAGGGTTGGTGTCGCCCTGTGAGCAGCAGGCGACCAACAGCTGAGCTCAGCACAGTTTCTTGTTTCATCAGCACTTGTTTCAGATCTTGTTTCAGTAGTGACGTTTGAAAAAAGAATGCTAGGACAGATTTAATCAGAATGAATATAAAGTAATATTAAAAGCGTCATAGGTTAGCATAAGCTAAGCCTGCTAAGCCATTTTATTCATCAAGACTGATAACAGATGGTAATCTATTTACATTAAAAAACAGTAATTAATTATTCAAGTTTAACAACAAATATGCTTTTCTGTTGTGTGTTTACAACTAAATGTCACATCTTCAGTGTCACTGTCTTTGCTCTGAATTCTTAAGAGGCCTTTTCAGAGTTTTCTGACCGAGATTAATCTATGAGCAGGAGCACTGACAATGCGGTATTTTTGATTTGGTGAACGACAGTTTTGTAAATTTATAGTTCTAATACATTCTGCTTAAGTTATTCCATTTAGCTCTCCTAAAATGAGAACGTGTTTGATGCTTGTAACACAATAAGCATTGAGCTATTTAGTTCTTTGGCTGTCAGATGTTTTGGCAATACTGCTAATGCAATATACTCAACGTGCCAATAAAGCTGACTGAAGTGAAATGAATTGAGTGAGACAGAGAAAGACAGTGCAGGAATGCAGAAATATGCTCATATTTGAATGTTATCTACTGTAACAGCTTACAGTGGTTCAAACAAAGTCTACCTCTCTGCAGTATGTGTGTGTGTGTGTAGATCACAGTTCCTTGAAGAACAGTCTGGCACATAAAGCAGGTCCTTAGTTTTGTGGCAAGAACAGTAATGTCTTTTAATGAGCTTGGGCCCCGTGAGAGAGGAGACTAAACTAATTTGTGTCAAACTTGCTGTGTGTTTTAGGAAAGCTGCTTTGCTTTCAGAGCAGTATGGTTTAAATCTCCCTCAATTACACACACACACACTCTCTCTCTCAGAGGAATGACCATCAGCGGAGTCCTGAGAGCTGCTGAGCTGAGTGGTGGTCGACTACGCAACAATAAAAAAATAAAGAGGACCTGTGTATATAAAACATGCTCAACATGTCCTTGAGGATTTCAGCTCAACAAAAGATATTGATCCTTTGAGCTTGTTGGTGTGCACAGCTGTTTCTGCACAAAGCACATTTCCCACGTACTGCTTAACAAAATGTGGGGAACTACAGCTCTGTGGGAGTGATGGTGTCCACTCTGACACATGCACGATTCATTTCTGTCATATGTTAAATCACACAGTGGAACATGCTGTAAATTAATTAGCTACTAATTTTATGTTGTGCAATGTGACTTGAATTCCTCTTATAAGACTGTAACAATCGTACAGCATGAACCCGACATTAGACCCGTCCCTCAGAGAATTCAGGTTGATATGAAAACCAACAAAGTACTAGTGGAATTGTTTCTTTTTTCTTTTTTTTTTCATGATTCCATAATTATTTTGTCAGAATGCTATGCATGGGAACAAATTTCTATTTTTTTTTTCTTTCTTTCTTAAAACCATGTTAAATGCATGAATGAACATCCTCCAAGAACAGTGATTTCATATATTTTTCTAAGTGTTGTACTGCTTTGGTCCACACCAACAGCTCATGTTTAGCTCATTTTCATTTTGAGGAGAAAAGCTAGCCGCTTTCTAGCTTTTTGATGTGGCTGAAGAGCAGCTCAGATCTAATTGGACTGGATAACAATTATTAATTTCAATTTAACCCTACTGATACCATTTGGCATGTGCCAGAGTTTTGTTTTCTGCTGCACAGGATGACCTGAAAGAAATCTGCTGCTTCAAGCTTCTGGGTGTTGTCTTACTTTACTGCACATTTTACTACAATGATCATACCTGCTTGGACATTTTCATGTCTGACATTCCTCTCTGGTGATGCCAGCTAATAGCATGTCAAAGCAGCTGGAAACAACAATAGAGTTGCACACAGTGCGGGAAAAGCAGGTTTAAAATCCACTTAAGCAATCACAGAACTAGTTAATTGGCTTTCTCAGAGTGTGCGACCTCCTGAGTGACTTCCACCAAATGTACTTAAAAGTCTGTTCTCAACCTCAGGGTTTCCCTGAAGGGAGCTGCTCGTGCTGAGTGTGCACGGGACGAGCAAACGCACATACTAAAACCGCATGCATTTCTACAAGTCATCTTTCCACACGTATTTGTACGCATACACATAGAGATAAACATTTGGCTTTTATCCAGCACTTTGTCCTCAATTCTGCTGTGAGCTTGCCTGTCACTCTGCAGAGTGCGGAGTTCGACCGCATTATTGATTGCCTGCTAGACGGCAGGAGCGCTTGTTAATCAGTCGGTCAGATGGGCAGTCAGCCAGAGAGCCATCACACAGCCAGGCGAGTGATTGGGCTTGCAGCCCAGCCAATCTGTTAGCCGGAAGCTCAATCATCAAATCATTCACATCAAAGGATGAGACAAGTGGAAGAGATGACAGGGGGTATGGGGGAGTTAAAGTATTAAGTGTGTGTAAAATTGCCGAGTCTGATATATTACTCATACTGGCAATTTAAGAATTTAAATGTATTCATTTAACAAACAGGATCCTCAGAAGGGTGTGGAGGAACCATACACAGCTACAACAGTCTGACTCCTATTCCTCATGGTGGTCACCAGTTTGGTCTCACACTGCCGTGGGAACATCCCATTCTTCAGCCAGTCAGCCAACATGGTTGTGTCAGTCACTCTGGCACCAACAGCATCCAAGATGACCCCTCAAGTGTGTGATGGGGTGAGTAAGAGAGTAAAGAGTAAAATATTCCTCATATGCAATGAATTTGAGCAAAATATAAGAAGAACCCCTTTTTCTAGTATAATTTCGTACTTAAGTGAAAGAAAAATCTGCCTGCTGCTCCCTCCCCAAAAAAGAATCAGAAAATTAAACACAGCAGAAGTAATGATTGTTGCAGTTCCTTGAATGACCACTGGGGGTTGGTCCAAACAGTGAGTCAGTGTTCAAACTTTGTGGACTTCATATTCATGACAATGGAACTGTTTATGCACCTCATCTGGTCAAATTATATAAAACCTCAAATTTATGTAGTGACAGCTGCATTTCAGCTGACTTAGCACAAACATTTTTCAATGAATTTGACAGCTGTCAATCAAAACCTAAGAGAGCATAAACACTCTCATTTTGAAGATGTGGCTTGTTGTACTGTTGTACTAACAGACTGACATGATTAGGAAGAATCGGACTACCAGCTAACAGGTAGCCGTGGCAACTGCTAGGCTTCTGTGTGTTGTGCTGAGCGCTGCCAGCCCTTCTTTCATCTCTGGTGCTAATCATTTAGGATGTTGCTTTGGTAGCAACAGCTGAGTTAAGGTGGGCACGTTCCAGATTATCAAGGATGGGTGGAGTCAGTTCTGGCCAGCGTAGCGCTGTCCAGAGTCCTGAAACTCAGTCCTGAAACTGACTCTTCACAAAACCTGAGGTTTGTCTACCTTTAGTTTTTTCGAGTTCAGTATTATGCTTCACGATCTTCACGTCTTTTCAACCACAAGCCACTACTGCAATGAACACCCAGTTTGAATGGACTCTTTGGAGCCATCTCACAAATGCTCTTTTTAGATATGAGGTTTATTGTTCAGCAAGTGTGCAGATGTATGAGGTTTCAAAAAACAAACAGACAAAAAAAACTGCTTACAAAACAAAGCATATTTCATATAAAACTACACAAAGTGTAATAATGTGATCACAGCTTGTGATTATCAATAACTCCAGTCAAATAAGTCAAGCGGAGCCTTTCACTTACTGTCATTAGTGTATTTGCACAAAATCTGAAATGTTTGTAGTATTCACAAGCTTGACAAAAGTAGGTGCTAACATCAATTACTGATCACAATCGAACACCGATGAAATGGTGAAAGTAGTGGAGCTTAAATAGCCTTATTTCTGCAACAAGAAAATGAGATGATCTAAATCCATCCATCCATTATCTATACCCGCTTTGTCCTGTGCAGGGTCACGGGGGTCTGCTGGAGCCTATCCCAGCTCAC
>JBAMYA010000020.1:14039362-14074313 GCA_037176975.1 Arrhamphus sclerolepis | reverse complement strand
ACAAATCGAATCAAACCAAACCGTGACTTTTTTTGTATAGTTACACCCCTATTTAGAACTAAAATGATTTGTTAAGTTGCACCAGTTAATTACCTGAGACATCTAAACTATAGTTTAATTTTTACATACTTTTTTAAAATGTAAAACAAAGACTACTTGCACATGTTTGGACAGTGCAAACGATGTACGAACAACCAGCAGCCACAATGTTCAGTGCGCACACTTAAGACTGAAATGCTGCACTGGGACCTTGAAAGTTCTTCATAAGCAAATATCCAAAAATTTTAAATGATCTGCATTGATCAGAATTCATGAAAAGTGAGTTCAAGGCAAACTAGGCAGTGATACGCAAATTATAAATAAAAAAAACACCTCTTTCTGTGTGATTTATCAAAGGATCAAAAATGGTAAAACTTATAGCAGCATATGCACTTTTAAAAACGTATCAGTAGCTCACAACAGTTACATGACATTTTTTGTCTCTTCATTCGTAACTTACCCTGTGCACCATTCACTGTACAATTCCACATGACCCTCCTGGCATGAAATATTCCTCAAGGAAACTTCATATTCTGTTGCAATAACGATGTTTTTATGTTCACCAAACGACTGAGCCTCTTGCATGTGTCTGCTCACATCATATCTCGCCACACAGGAGTGCTGTCTGGTTGGGTTTTTTTTTTTTTTCTAAGAGCTGTTACAGGATGCGTGCTTTCTGCAGAAAGCCACAACTCTTTATTCTAAGCAGAAATAAGTTTTTCTTTTTAATTGGTGTGATATATATCATATATATATATATAGTGTGTGTGTGTGTGTGTGTGTGTGTGTGTGTGTGTGTATATACATATATATATTTGTGTATATATATATATATATATACATATACATATATATATATGTAGAAGAAAGAACCATAACAAGATTATTTCTTCTAACAAAGAAATAATCTACCACATACAAATACCCTTGGTTCATGTGTTAAGTTTGCATGGCACTGGTAGTGACTGGAACCAACCAGTAAGCATGAACAACTGATCCATGATCAATCTAACCTAGCTGCAACAGATTATTGATGTTGTTGATACATATACATTTTCATAACTATGTTGCACAGTATATTTAGGGATATTGTGGTTTTAGTCATATTTTGGGTACAAGATACACAAGGAACATAATAAAGTAATATTTTAGTGTTGTTTTCACCTGATTCCAAGCTGATCACATACTTGTGTGGTTATGTTGACAGAAACACCTTAGCTTGCAAACAGTGGCTGGCACAATCACTGTGTCTCGGGGAGGTCATGGCACATCTGAGACCACTCGGGCCTTCACAAGACTACATAAGCTTCCTATTTTCTGTTTGTTCTCTTTTCCTGGTAAAGTGGCATCCTAGCTTTAACCACACATAATGTTGCTGTTGTTTTGGGTTTTTTTGCCACCACTCTGACACAACTGATGGTTCTCAATACTTGTTCTTACAAGCTGGAATAAAAGACTTGTGATACGCTTGAGAGTTGCTCAAGTGTTTCTCGTCAATGATGTGAATCACTGGCATAGAAAAAAAAAAAAAAAAGCGTTAGGAGGAGCATGCAGAGGATGATTCCAGCAATAAGAATTTTGAAATTGATCTTATTCCTAAACACTAAAATGTTTCCCCAAACGTCTGAAAGGGGCAGACCACTAGACCAAAGCCTCAACCAGAGATCCACTCAGACCAAGACACTCATAAAATATGACTACAACCCCAACTGATCTGTTCAACACAGTGGCGGAGAAACATCATTGCCTACGTGGTGATGCAATTGCAAAATAGCAGACTTTGCAGTGCAAACGCACATAAATGATATAGGCAGCTTTGGAAAGTGAAACTAAAGTAAATCAAAATAAGGATACATCCTTTTTGCAAGGCTTGAAATAGCATGTTCTCAGAGGGAAGTTGCTTCTGAGTTGCAAGTGTTAGAGTGCGAGCAGCAGGTTGCAACAGAGACATGGAGATAAAGGAAGAGTCACAGAAGGACACAGAAGACTGTTCAGCTAAACGTATCAAAGTAAGAAAGCTGTTTTGGAGAGTCTGAATGTAATAAAGAAGACATAGTCTATCCAAGCTATCATGGGGGTATAAATCTCCTCTTTGGTCTTCTTCTAGGCCTCCAGCCTGGCAGTAAAATCAGACTTGACCAAAATTGATTTTTGTACCAGGCTGTAAACATGTTTAATTCTGCTGCAAAGTTGACACCTTTAACATGAGAGTCAGTTGGGTTTTGCTCTGTTTTGGAGCCAGGACCTACTGATTATGGAGGAACTGTAACAAAATGTACTTCCTGGATGAGCTTCAACTTGGAGGTGGGATGGTTGCCTCTTGGCTTCAACCCAGGGGTGTCCAAACTCCAGTTCTCGCGGGCCTCAAGGGCTGAATGTCTTAGATGTTTCCCTGCTTCAGTGCACCTGATTCAAATGCATTAACAGACTTGTGCAGACCTTGATGACAAGCTGATGGGGATCCATTTAATTGAATCAGGTGTTTTATGGCAAGGAAACATCTCAGACATTGAAACAGCGGCCCTCGGGGATTGGATTTGGACACCCCTGTTTCAGCTTCACCATCCTTCTACTCATATATTCTGTCCTCTGTCCACAACCACACCATCTCAGTCTGGTCTCTCTGAGCGTCCAACATGCACTGTCCCTCTGATGTGCTCATTCCTGATCCTGCCCATCCTTGTTTCTCCCAAAGAGAACCTCAGCATTTTAACTTCTGCGACCTCCAACTCTGCCTCCTGTCTTTTACTCGGTGCAACTATTAACGATACAACCCTGCAAGGCCTCAGCATCGTCTTGTACGCATTTCCTTTCCTTCATAGCTGTACTCTTTTATCACACATCACACCTGGAACTTCATTGGTTTGTCTGGTTCTTCTTATACAGTCTTGAAGAAGACCAACGTCTGTGACATCATCACAGTGTTTATTTAGACTGTTCCACACCTGAGATTAAATCATTTCAGCTTCTACATTAAATAAAAAAGCTATTTCTGTTGTAAAAGCTGTTTCCTTCATCTTTCCTCTTCGTCTACAGAGACGATTCATCAGCGTTTTGGTTTTTAGTTCGGCTTCATTTATCTGCACATAAATGTTTTTACGTCTGCTTTGCTTGATTTGGTCATGTTTGGTGTAATGATTTTTAGAGACAGAAGAAACAATATCATCAAGATATTAAGAGATATAAATCTCAGATTTACCAAAGTAAAACTACAAACAACATGCTTTGGTTTTACCAGAAATAAAATAAAATTTTACAAGAATGAAATCTTAACATTATGACAATAGAGTTGAAACATGATGAGAAACAATAAAATTCTGAAAGGCTTCCAGTGAAACTGCCTGTTGTTGCCTTGACATAAAGGCGAACACGTGCCACAAGCTAACACAAATTAGTTGGTGACTGAAGATATGCAAGTAGCATATAGCTAACACACACACACACACACACACATATATATATATATATATATGTAAATATATACATACATACACATGTGCATATGCACACATACATCTACATGTGTTTTGTTTTACATTTCCTTCTGAGATGGATTATATTGATCTCAAACTCAGAAAGCAAAAAGGTTTGAGGCACAAAATACCAAATATAAAGGCAAACTAGAAACATGCTACACTCTTATAACTAATCAATTATCAAGCTTACATGCAAATACTAAAAGGAGAACACTAAGATGGGATACAAATTTAACATTGCTTGTATCTTTAATAGTAGTGGGGTGCATTCTGACACCATATATGACGTTACACGAACGCACACATATTTCAAATACATCATCTTTTTTCTTTTTCTTTTTAACATACAAATTGGTATCAGAAGCCGTGTAAAAGAAACTTCATACAAAAGATTCAAACCAAAAGCCCTCTAGCTGCGAACAGCGTGAATGTTAGAAATTCCGAGTTCTCCGTTGCCAGTAAATGCAGCATGGCCTCCGGGGGGGCGGTGCTAACCTCCTGTAATCTCCTCCCTGCTCCCCTTCTGTCCTCTTTTCCCCTAAACGCTGATGTGTTACTAACACGACCCGTGAAATCTGTATTAAAAATGTTCAATTTCGGATCAAAGTGGTTGCTGCTTTTTCTGCTGGCATTTCCCTGCGGACTATTAGCTATCGGTAAGTAGCTCCTCGAGGCCGCCGGTTTCTTTTGTCTTCTTAGTTCAGTAACTCGTGAAAAGTTTTCAGTCCATATTGACGTGGCACACTCTCCTAGCTGCAGGACCCTCAGGACTTTTTTTTCTTAGCTGCTGCATCAACATCTGTTTCAACCCCACGGTTGTTTTAATTCACAAATACATCAACGGTACCAAGAAGACGTTGTAGCTGTACGCTGCATTGAATGGAATTAGTCTTCGCCTGACATCTGTTAAAAGCACAATATGAAGGAAATGATGTAAAGTTCAGTTTAAGCCCTTTTTCTGTCTTGTAAAATGGTAAAATACAAATTGTAATGATCCCCAAACGTTTGGTTGGGGATGAAACGATGATCAGCAGCTCCCTCCTGCAGGGACACGTCACCACTGATCAGATGGGAACCTCTGTTGATCTCTGCTTCCTCTACCCACGTTTACATTGTTTCTTTTTTCTTTCAGATGTACATTATCACCGGTTACAATGTGAAACATAGAAAATATTCTTAAATAATCCTTTTTATGTTGAATCCTTTAATTATTGTACTCGTAATTCGTTTGAATTATAACCTAACAAAAGGATCTGCACTCTCTCTGTATGTCTCTGTGTGTATATCTATCTATATATGCATATATGTATATGTATAAATATCCTCATCACCAAACCAGCACCTCCATCCCTATTGTAATCTACTGTATTCTCATGTGTAATTTCATTTTAAATCTCTGTGTATTTACCATTTCTTTTTGCAGCCTCAGCTTTTCTACTCAAACTAATGTATTGTACCAAATGGGATATAAAATTTAATATTGGATGACTTGACCAGTAGCTGAAATATAAACTCATTGTCTGCATCACTTTAAAGACAGCTATGAAAAGTTATAATCAGATTGTACTTGTTCACAGTGAACGTTTTGAATATATATCTATTTAAATATAAAATAGTTAACAACATTGTTTCACTGTGTTTTTTATGTTTTCCTATCCCATAATGACTGATGGATAACATCATGCAGATATTCTGAGATGCTGAGATTTGATTTTCTGGTGACACAGAAGGTGGCGTGAACAGTGAGCATCACATGAGTCACATCCAGAATACATGTAAAAAGGAAAAAACAGCACTTTACATTTATTTTATTTTATTTTCAGGTGGTATGGTTGTGACCTGCTCACTGTCACACCTGCGTTTGGTTCTCGGCAGGTGTTTTAATCGGTACCAAAAACTACTTTCTGGCTCCACAGCCAGCACCGATCTCCTCATTTCATTCTCACCGCTGTGTCTTCTGACTTGGCAGGTCATGTCCGCGCAGATTCAGACTTTGCCGAGGACTCGGATGTTCCGGTAGATGAAGAGGAGGAGGAGGAGGAGGATGATGAAGAGGTGCTTGTTGAAGAAGATCAGATGCAGAACTCGGTATGTATGTCATATTTGAAAAGGCAGTGATGTGGCAGGTTTCACGTGTAAGACGTGCTGCAGTGTCTTCATGTCTTCATCACCAGGAGGGAGAGGAAGATGAAACGGATGAAGCTGCTGATACGCCTGTAACGTCTCACCCTGATGCTGACACTACCATCATCTTCACATCAGGAGAAGGTTTTCAAACTCTTATTTCAAATGCTTATTCTGTAAAAATGTTGAATAAAGAAAGTAATTGCACTAAACTGAAGCATGTCCTAATGGTTATGTGCAAATGTGTCTTTGTTATACTTAATTGTGTTCACAAATATAATTCTCTCACTCTTTCTTTTTTTTATGTAATGCATTTAGAGTTTCCTGCCAATGAAATTGTGAGGTTCCTCGTGGGTTTCAGCAATAAGGGAAGTCAAGCTTTTACCGTTCAGTCACTGGAGGCCTCCTTCCGTTATCCCCAAGACTTTCAGTTCTACATTCAGAATGTGAGTGTCCTCTGAAGGAATTGCCTTGCACCTTATTCTGTTAGCACATGAACAGCGGCGTCTTTGTTTCTTCGTCATGTATGTTATTTACGTTGTGAATGTGCACCAATCATCCAGAGCATTATGACCACCAACTGGATCTTCAGCAGTTCCTGCTTGTGCTCCCAAAAGAGTTCTGACCCGTCAAGAACCAGTTAAAGAACGTCTGGGGTGGACCAGAGTGTGTGACGGGGTCTATGTGGATTAAGACTGCTTCTCAAAGATGCCACCAGATCCCATGAAAATGCTATCTGGAGAGACTGGACATCAAATGAACACCTCAGACCCTTTGAGCATTAAAATAAATAAATTGGGCGGGGGCGACAGCATTGATTTGAATACCAGGATGCAGGTTTCCCGAGCAGAACACGATGAGCAGTGTTTATTCACGTTAGTGGTCATAATGTTGTGGCTCATTTGTGCTCTTTGTGTCGTAGCTTCAGGAAACAGATGCTGACTGGTGCATGTTTTTAAAGTTTACAGCTTTGCCCCTGAACACTGCAGTGCAGCCTCAGGCTCAAGCCTCCTTTGAGTACTCTTTCATCCCAGCTCAACCCATGGCCGGCCGGCCGTTCGGTCTCGTCATCCTCCTCAACTATCTTGACGCTGAGGTAAATAAATAAATAAATAAATAAAATATGTATAACTGGACTCGGATTCAGCATCAGTCGGCGTATGTGATGGGAGCACGTTTGATGAGACGCGTAATGTTCTTTTGTGGTTTAGGGTTTGAGCAGCTTCTCTCTGTGCTGCACAGCCAGTCTCATCTTCTCGTCCATGTGGTCAGATCGTCGTTTTTCTTTCCGAACGTCTTAGACGTTTCTCTCACCAGATTCATTTCAGAGCTTGACAATGCTAAAAAAGTACAGGTGGTTTTAGGTGGTCATTCACTGCTTCTTTTTAAAATAAATAAGTCTGTTGTTGCAGGATGTCTGTTCAGGTTTTTTTTTTTGTTTTTGTATTTTATATAAGTTTTTCTTTTTTCAGGCCGTTTTAACCAATTTGCCTGACTAATTTAGTAATAGTTATCCCATTTTTTTTAAGTACAAGATTGACTGTTTTATCAGTATGTTTTGTTTGGTGTCAATGTTTTAATTTGCTTCAGAAATAAATGTTAAAAAAAATCAAACTAAGCTTAAAAACAAATCTGCTGCCAGCTGTCTTTAGAAATAAGAATTGTTTATTTTGGCATTGACAGCTTGTTTTTTTTTTTTAAGAAAATTCCCCTTTTTTTAATCTTTAATTTCATTAAAGTACAGTAAAAGCTTTTGTTTGCTTACTCGCCCTCTGCTATTTTTCATCAGGGCAACGTTTTCCAGACTGCTGTCTACAACCAGACTGTCACCATCACTGAGCGAGAAGAAGGACTGGATGGAGAAACGTAAGGCCTTCCTCTGCTGGGTTTCACTTGCATCCTGTTTTGCATACGTGCAAACCTGAAAATGCAACCTCAGATAAGCGAACTACAAAAACAGAACTTCCACCAGTTAAGCATCTATCAGTCTGCATTAGATGGAAACTTTACACTTGTTTTTCTAATTATATATGTCTCAGGTCAGTAAATGACGCAGGAGTCAAACTGTTTTATAAACCTTCGCTTTTATGTATCGTGTCTTTTGTTGTCAACAACCTCTCAAAGGCTTTCTAGCACCAGCTCTTGCAGACTATCGCGGTCCATCTACAACTAAATCAAAGGAGAATTTGGCACAAGAGATGAGCAATCTGCGTTGTACCGCTGGTGCACTGATGATGCAAGATGCAAGGAAATCAGAAAAACACTTTGTTGCACAGCCAGCAGAAGTCAATACATTTAAAACATGGCACAGGACAAAAACAAAAAGTTGTCTGTTCACATTAGCAAGTATAAAAATATTGTTTTATTTGCAGGATGTTCATGTACGTGTTCCTGGGGGGACTGGTGGCCCTGATGGTCTTTGGAATGTACCAGGTTTTGGAGTCCAGGACGGTATGTTTTTGTCTATGTTGTGTTGAAACAGCAGTGCAGTTCCCTTTTGTGTTACCAATGAAAATAAAGACTTTTTTTTTTTTCCTTTCCATCCTTGACCTGCAATGCGATGATGAATTGTTTATTTCATGTGATTTGCAGAGAAAGAGGATTCCTGTGAAAATAGAGAAGGGCACAGCTGGAATAAATGACGTGGACATCAACTGGATTCCTCAGGAGACGCTCAATGCCATGAGTACGTTCATTCTTGTCCCCATCTGTCAAATAACATCCATCATGTTCGTTTTTGTTTTTTATTTTTTTCTGTTTTCAATGAACACAAAACGGCAAGGATGTAATATTTAATATCTGCCTCTTGTCTTACAGACAAGGCTTCTCCTAAAAGGTCTCCACGGAAACGAACCAAAAGGGCAGCTGGTGCTGACCAGTAGACCTCAGGTTCCATCCCTCCATTCCATCATACTGTCCTCCAGACTGTCAAATCTCCTCAGTGTAATATCCCAATTCCCATTTCAAAATTGCTATTTTTGTAATTGCATTTTTTTGTACCAAACAAGGATTTTAGGAAGTCTGTAAGGATCTTTACCTCTCAGTATGATGAGCATCGTGGAGACTACCGCTCTCATTGGAGTGTTAACCCATTAAACACTAGCAGGAAATATCTCTTGACTCCGTTTAAGGGACTTTTTCTAATCGGTGTGTACAAAATGTGTGATAAAATAGACCAGTGAGTCATTAAAGTTTGAGAAAATGTGGTACAAACTGCCTTGCTCATGTTGTCAGGGTGAAATGGACTGTATGACTTAAAACCATAAAGTATTTCAGTTCTGAAAATAAGTTTTGATTTTTTTTTTTGTTTGTTTTTGTCTCTTCATTTGAACACCACTGTGCCTTATCTGCCCTTTGTGGTTAATGTGCCAAAATGTAGAGTTGGACAAAATTAACCCTGTTTGCTTTTAATGTCACATGTAACTCAAACTATATATCTCTTTAATTGAAATGATTTACCAGATCTGCAACAGAACAAATGCAACATATCGTCAGAAATCTCAATGTTTCTGCTTTTGTTTTCAACTGTATTAATAATAATTGTATCCCTGTATTTACTTTAAACTGTTTTTTTTTGTTGTTTGTTTGCATTTTCCCTATATTTTCCTAATCTTCTGTATTTTAATTTCATTTTTTCAATTTATTTTCTAAATAAAACCTACACCCACTGCCAATGGCCAATAAATAGAATACTAATACAGGTTAACAATACAAATTAAACATGAAAATGAATCCAAAGTCAAGTGAATTGAAGGGGAAATGCAAAGAAAACGATAAGGAGACAGAAATATTTATTATTAAAATTTTATTGAATATGCATGGAAATTAAAGCAGAAATATGAAATTATCTTCCACACTAAATATTGTCGATTATTTTAACATTTTTTTGTGGCATTTATTAGGATTTTTTTTATTCAGCCCTTCATACAATGGCAGCTACAACCACAGGAAACAGAACAATGTTTTTCTTTCCCTCCTTACTAGTGATGCGGTGATGCATTCAGCCGCTGTGAGGAGCGTTAATGGTGTTACTCTCATGTTCTTTTACATCACTTGTTACAAAACATCTTTTCAATAAAAATGAAAGGATCAAAGTGTATTTTGTCTCATATGGATGTAATCGCTTGTGCCTGAAAGATTTTTTTTTTTAAAACAATAAATGGGTGAATCATTTCTGAGCTTGCGAATTCTAAATAGGTACAGCAGAGGGCTGTTGGAGAAAGCAGAAATAAAAAAAAAGATCCAGGATGTTTGAGAAAGTGGGCCTATGCTGAATTGATGCATGAATTCATTAGTCTGCTGCCTAAACACCAGACCAGGAGTGCCCAGGATGCATGCGCTTAAAAAGGAAACAGGAGGATAAATATTCAACGCCAACAAATGAACTTAGAGAGTCAGACAACAGCTGGCAGACTGCATATTAGTCCAAAAATATCTACAGGTCAGTAAAGTAACAAAGATCCATCACCTTTATAGTTGTAGGCTAAATGAAGTACATATAGAGGTGATTATATTGTCATATTAGTTTGTCAATAATCTTTTGCTGCTAAAGTCAGTGGCACACTGTAGTTATATATGTTGAGCAATATTCAGTTGTGTGTGTGTGTGTGTTTCCTCCTTATAAACTCTTTGTTACTAATCACCTATGAGGCAACATCAGGCGTTCAAAGCTGCCACCAGTGTCGGAGTGGAGACGATTCTAGTTCAGCAAATGTTGTAAATATGCACTCTGCTGTAAAGTTGAACATTTTTACATGGAGGATCAGTGGAGAGCGAGTTGCTTTTGGAACCAGCCCCTAGTGGTCAGTCGAGGAACTGCAACTTTTAACATTTCTGCAAAGGCTTCATCCTGAAAGTGGTGATGCTGCTGCTTGGATCCAACCAGTTGCTCTTCAGCTTTAACTGGTTTGGTGCTGGTGTTCATCAGAAAACCTCGAGGTGTTCTTGTATACAGTCTGTGATCAGCAAAAATAAGAGTTTACTTAATAGGCTTGTTTATTTTGGTCTTGCCAATCAATAGAACAGGAATAGGATGGGTGTCTGCAGGACCACACACGTCACTGTCTTTCTTTTGTTCCTCTTAGTTATTTCAGAATGAGATCTCGTTTTGTGACTTTTTTTTCTCGAATTCAGTTATTTGCCCGTCTTCTTTACTTAAGCATCCTTCTTTGCAAAGCTTTGCTGCATAAAATTACTTCATTCTGAATTGATATTAGACTGCAAAGACTGAAAGGTGATCTCAGCATTTATCCCTTTGCAGCACAGGGCCAATTCTGGCCTGTTACATGAGGACAAGCTTCAAAAAAATCATAGATAAGCAGCATGATAATACAATCTTTGTCTGAAACATTCTGAAGGACATTGTAGATATCAATGTGATGATTAATCTGTTTACAGAATTAGTCTCCTGTTTGCTTTGGCCAAAATCCTATCAAATTCATTCATCTCTGTGGTATTTATTATGATTTCTCATGGGCAAAGATTACTAACTCCCTCATCTTTATTGACATGATGCAATAATTCTGAATAGTGTGGAAGATGACTTTAGAGCTTCTGATCTGAATAAGGTAAAGGGCCATCCATCTGCTTTTAAGACTGATATTCACAAATAAAACAAATTGCACAAACCAAAAACTGTATGTAGAATGTCTATCTAAATGATAATTGAATCCTGGTTTGAGGAATCTAAACATTTGGTCAGAGATCTTAACTCAGAAAGAAAACAAGAAATGAATCTCTTTTTTGTCTTTTCATAAATAAAAAGGTTTCACAATCACAATCATAATTTACTACCTAATTTATTATTCACTCATCTTGTGCTTTTTCTTTTGAACCTTTTTTTCAGTGGTGTAAGTGTTTTCTTTTTTGTTAAAAAAAAAAGGAAGGGAAAAGGGCAAATTGCTCTCTATTGCATTTACACCTAAAGAGTGAAGGTTTCACAAATCTAAAACTGTGTTTCAGATAAGTATGTCAGGTGTCAAACCACAAGGTTCACAGCCCAAATGAGAATAGGGCCTTTTTTTTTTTTGTTCAAAAAAAAAAAAAAGAAGAAGTCCGGATCTTGTAAAAATTGCAATTTAAAAGAAAGAGACTTTAGAATTTAAAATAAATGTGATTTTAGTATAAAAGTCTCAGTTTTATGATAAATGTTGCGATTTTTATGAAATTTGAGACTTTATGACAAACATTCAGTTGAAGTGTTGTGAAATTCGCCAACAATTTTTGTCGTTTTTATTTTACAAAAAAGTAAGCTTAATTTGTGATAACGAAAGAAAGATTTGTGATTATAAAAGCCTCAACTGATTCAATTTCATGACAAAAATTCTTCTTTTTAAATGATGGAGTGCAGGAACTATAGTGGGAAGAGTAACTAGATCTCTAACAGTAACCATGGTGATGATGTCACCCAGAGTCCCCCTGATCTAAGGGATGACTTAATCCTGAGCTGCCTAAATCTGTGATTTCTGACCGGAACCTGGCCTAAGGAATGCCTTAATCCTGGGTTGAGCCATCTAAATCTGTGATTTCTGACCAGAACATGGTCTAAGGTGGGCTCACCGCTCCAGAATCAGTGGAATGGCCCTTTGCCTTCATCATCATCACAATCTGAACTTGGAGACTGGAAACATGACTGGGAGGACAGATTTGCTCTAAGATGTCAGTGGAGCTAAAGTTCCTATGAACATCCACGTTATCGACATAGTTTTTCATTTTAATGAAGGGGAAGTGGTTTTAAAGAATCAATAAATAGTTAATTGAATTTTAGATCCAAATGATTATTGACTCAAAACGTCCACGAAGACTAAATGGAAGTGTGATGAGTGAGAAATGTTTTTAAGTGGCTGGTCGGTGGAAGGGAGGGGTCTGGGGGGGAGTCCTTCCCTGCCCTGTTCAGCTCTGTTCTGGGAGTGTTTGCAGGAGTTCCTGCTCGGGGAGGTGAGAGAAGATGAGCTCAGCGCGCGCCGGGGGGCAGGTAACGTCAGCAGTCGGCCGGAGCAGGGAGAGACTGAGACTGAGCTTCAGCTACACGCCTATCAAGCGCGCATCAGTCAGCTTCACGCACTGACTCAGGCTGAAATGGGTCGCTAAAACATCCCCGAGTCCCTCCTCCTCACCTCCGAGTTCCTCGGCAGCACCCCGCGCTCTCCGCCTGGCTTGAAATGGGCTGATATGGGATTATACATGTCGACGAAGATCAGAGGAATTCTTGCGTTTGCCACTGGTAAGATGGCTCAAGCTCTTCCTTTGTTTCATTAATGCTGCGAGCTGGTTATTGTTTCAGGGAGGGTTTTCTATCAGATCATTTTTTTATTTTTTTTATTTTTTTACTTTCCTGCAGTATAGCCTACTGTAGATGCTGTAATCTTTAAATATCTCCATCGGGGTTGCGTGATGCATATGAGACCTGTACCCTGGCCAGCTGGCTGCAGTGCAGCCAACGATGATCCTGGCTCTCTGTAGCCTGCTCTGGGTTCATACACTTGCATGTAATGCACTTTTATTATTTGCTATTCCATCTGTGTTTTTTTTTAATGTGCTTTGAAAAGAGAGAGAGGTTTACATTATATGATTTAAAAAATCATATAACATCTTACACTGTGTAAACTTAAAACACTGCTCACAAAAAGGCACCGATGTGGAGAGAAAAAGGTGGGCTGCAAGGTTAAGACCCTCACCATCTGCTGTCCACAAACATATGACTCAGTTAAAGTTCAAAAGGCAACACTGACAAAATCATTAAGTGCACAAATGTTTGTCTTGCCACTATGAAATCAAAATAGCAGGGAAACTATTAGGCCTATACTGCAAAATAAAATGAAGTAAAGGCATGTGATACTTGTGCAGTTTTTGCTCACAAACAGATACTAGATTTGCTAGTTCATTAAGCATGCGAAGCTTTGCATGTTTGAGCTCTCCCCTGTCTCTCTGTTCCAGTATTCCTGTCTGTTATGGTGCCAGGGGCCTCTACAGATGTGAAGTGTGAGAACATTTATAAAGACTTTTCTGAATGTGTCCTGGAGCTGGGCGAGAGCATGGACAACTACCAGGAGAACGTGACCAGTGAGAAGGGAGTGGCAGCTGTGTGCAGGTGACAGTAACATTTAGTAACAGCCAGCGTTGATGAATGCTGGACGTTTGCAGCAGAGTTTGTATGTTTTTGCTCGAACCAAATCCAGCTGAGTGAAATGCAAAGAGATGGGCGGAGTAAAAACCATTAGGAAAAAAAAAACAACAAGCCTGGAGCATCACAACGTTGCCTGTTCAGATCATTAAATTTGACACAATGTACGGTTGAGTGCAGTAATAAAGATAGATGCACAGCTTAAATGAACATACTGGAGAGAAAAGAGCAGATGACTTAATCTCAGAGGGAGACTGGAGAAAAGAGCGTTGCTGAGACACCGAACCATTGTACTAAATAATTTATGACCTCGCTGCAGCCATAATGAAATTCTGGGTAGTTTTTCTTTTTGTCATTGTTTGTACATGCACTACAATCTCAGCGCAAAGATTTACTCTTAAGCCTTCTGTTGAAAATTGCCTTGCAATATCATGTGTAATATTGTTTCCCTGTCTCAAGCAGTTGCCATGGTAATTAAAGCTCAGTTTGACTTAAAGCACTTGAAGCCAGTGTAGCCGTCTGAGTGAAAGATTATTGGCAACAGGGCTCTTGAAAAATAAGGAATTTGTTTTTAGTGTATATTTCAGCCCCGTGACCCTGCACAGGAAATAGCGGGTATAGATAATGGATGGATGGATATATAGTTCAGGCTTGGATATACAAAAAAGAAAGTATGAGACTATTTTCGTAATGTTTTTGCTAAATGATTGAATTATACTTTCTATAAATGAAATGATCAAACACTTTACTGGTTTGTTTGAAGCGGTGAGTTTGCTTTTTGGCCACATTGGTTTTATGAGAACACGTGTTTAGTGGTGCTGACTGAAAGCCACAGACATTAATGTGTGCCCAGGGCTATGAGCGCTCTGTGATACGCTCATATAAAGTCTTTGGTTTAGTCCGCAGCATATATATGCTCAAGCATCTTTGGAAAGGGGCATTGATGAGGTCCGATTTGCTCTTCCACAGGTTCCATCCATCCTACAAATGTAAAATGTAAAATGTAAAATGAGTTCCACCTATTTAGTCCAAGTTAAATCAACTCAACCCCACTAGATGAGCCAAATCTGCCCTAAAAGATTTAGTTCAACTGATCCAAGTACATAAACAGAAACTTGTTTGATAACAAACGAAAGCCCTAAGATTTTTGCATGAATTATTTTAATGTAATTTTATTTTATTGTCCTTGTTGCCTGAGCATCGACTGTCTTGCTCTGAAACTGTGTGAATGGGTGAATAAATGAAGCACTATCTCAGGTTTAGACATGCTAAGCCTATAAATGGCAAGTACAAGCCCTTTACTACATGTTAAAATGATTTTCATCACAGATTAGCCTCACCTTTAAGACCCATTCCTCATTTTCTATTTTACTCTGAATAGGGACCACCATTAAACAAAGTGATAAAGACCATAGGCCCATTTGGAAAATGGTTTTAGAAATTTTCAAGTGAGAAATGGGACCAGAGGCATCACTACCCTCTGGTGGTCATCAAAGGGATTGCAAGTTAAAGGCTACATCAAGCTTCAGCATCTTTTCTTTTAATTCTACTATAAGTTATAGAAGGATTTGAGAAATTGAGGAAACTAAATATGGAATTAATTGAAATATGTGCGTGGCAAGATGATTTCTGTAGTCCTTCCATGGACAGATGTGTTGATGCTTTTCTGCGCTGCTCACTCATTTGAGTCTTTAATTAAAAAGATGTGTAATAATTTAGTTGTAATGTATTTGTCCGAGAAAGAGTATATAGTTACAGGTGCACACAGGTTGTGTCTTTTTATGCAATGTTTGTTAACTTCTGCGTGCTCACTGTTGGATTTCTGAAGCATGTAATAAAAATCTACAGTAAATGTTTGTCGTCAGGTCAAAAATGGTTTGAAAAAAAAAAACAGCTGGGAACTCTGTAAATCTGAGTCTGGAAAAAGCGTTAATTATCTAATTAATCCATAACCGCCAGTGCACCTGTGCATGCTGTGCTTGTGAATTCTGAGGTGTGATGTCCAAGCCTACGTTAATGAGGTGATCCTTTGTTTGCCACAGCCACTGGGAAGCTTTCCACACGTGTGCGCTCACAGCGCTGTCCGACTGTCAGGAGGAAGTCAGCTCCATCTGGGAGACTCTGAGGCAGGACTCCAGGAAGATCCGCTTCCAGGGAAGTCTGTTTGATCTGTGCAACCCCAGCTCCTCCTCAACCCTGAGTCTGTCACTCGCTGCTCTTATACTGCCACCGATACTGGTCGTGACTGGCCCCAACTGGTCCCTTGTATAGATGGTGTGGGAGCGTCGGCCGTCTGGAGCTCCAAATGAAAGCCAAGGATTTACGAGAAGCAAATGTTCAAAATGAATAATTTTTTCACAGAACCACAGATGTTTGTGGCAGGACAATCAGTATCTGTTTTTGATTAGTAATGTTTAAAATCCTCTAAAATACTGAAACTTTTTTTCCCTTCCATTATGTCTGGTCGAGTTCCGTCCCTATAATAAGTCTTGACAAATTAAAACAAAGCTTTTTGCATTTAAGACATTTCTAATTCAGCGTATCAAACTCTGGAGTGTCTACGTTCAGACACCTGTGCACCTGGTCACTAATTCACCCAGAATCCCCCAGAATCCTACCTGTGCAGTCTAAGGCAGTCCAACATAGTCCACAGTCTTCATTGTGAATATTTTACTTGTCGATTCTATATTAAGCAGCACTTGTGAAGATAGGTCTGTTGAAATATAAGACAACCTGTGTTGTGCATTGCCATATTTTATCACAGAGTAATTGAGCTTTTTCTCTTTTTTCAAATAAGTAAAGCGATAATCTTACAGGTAGATCTTATGAAACACACATGAAGTCATACGCTGACATTGTTACACTGATGAAAAAAATGCTAATTTGTGCTATTTAGGGGTAGCAGTGGGTAGATTTTAGATTCAAAGTCAGCTTGTTTAGCCCCCATTTCCAGATATTAAGAAAGGCTCAGATAACCACACACTACCTGTAATTTTCATATCAGCCTGGTTGCAAAAGTGCAAAATAGTCATGAAACAATAATCGTATGTGAATCAGAGAAGATGTACCTGAAAGACATAGATATAGCGATGGCCGTGGCTTTTAAAATGATGTGTTTGACGCTTATCCGGCCCCTGCACCACTTGTTTTTGTCATTTGGGCTATGGGGAAAGACTGGCCGTCCTTGAAACCAAGAATTGTAGTTTTGTGACGCATTCTAGATGTTGTGAGTGGGTCTAGCCTACAAAGCCATGTTAAAACCTATGCAAGCAACTTTGCTGCTGAAGCTGCTGTATTGTTGTTAACACATTACTAATGTTCTTGTTAAATTTGTATATGGAAAATTAAAAAAAAAAACAACAACAACAAACAAACCAAAAAAAAAAAATGAGAGCTTACCTTCAAAATAAAAGTTGTGCATTGCCTTGAAAGCAAAAAGAATATTTTTAAGTGCATGTTGGCTGTAATGGTTACTGTGACAGAAGCCCGGCTGCATGAAGTCATATATCTGTGACCTCCCAAGAGCTGAATGCTGTGCTTCATGCATGTGACCTACCTGATTTACATCTTCGTTAAATGATTGGTTTGATTCAGTTTAATTAATGTGCTATACTTACAGGAGAACAGTAAAGGCCACGAGAATGGGAAAAGGTAGGCAAGGCATGTGGCACCCTGGGACACAAGCGCCATGTCAAGGTGTGTCCTTTATTCCTCCACTTTCATACTGCATCATTCGACAGAGTAGATGAACTCTGCATGACTTTAAAAGTTACAACTTTAAGGAACTGTTTTGCAGTGACCTCGTATAAGATCTGCAAACTGACAAGTCGGTGTTGTGCTGTATCCAGCGGAAAAAATGAACAAATTTCACACTTACACATAGTTATCTAGTATAAAAATAGCAGAATAGATATTTTGTGGTGGATTATTCTCTGTGCTATAGATAGAAAAATGAATACACATCTAAACAAAGACACTTTATCATCATGGCACATGTGCTTCATGATAAAACTATTTTCACCAATGGGAGTCACCACTGATGAAACAACTGTAAAAAAATAAAAAAAATAAAAAAATAAAGCCTATAAAAAGTTATATTTACGTAGTTACATAAGCAGATTAATTTATAAATAATAAATTATTTAAATAAATTGTTAACAGTACTCTATTAGATGATTATTTGTTTTGTCAAAACAGCAGAAAACACAACTTTTATTTTGAAGGCAAGGTCTCCATGACATCTTTGTTTGACTTTCATTGTACATGTTGGTTAATGGAACAAGCTGTCACAAAGATGTACTGCACCATTCTCGGTGAACACAACACTATCGCTCGTCAACACACATCAGTGGAACAGAGAAGTTATGCAGCACCTTCTTAAATGTCACTTCTACGTGCTCCTGCTGTCGCAGATGTATTTAACTCTGAGGCCACAAGCCAAGCAGAAAGGAAACATTGCCCTTGAATGTGTTGCAACTTGAGCTTTGATCGACTGCATTGACTGAGACGCTTGGCAACGCGTCCACCAAATCAACAGTTCAGGCAGAGAGACACATAATAATCCACGTTTATCAGTGACATACAACAGGAAGAACTACAGATGATTTAAGTTTCACCAGTGACACATAAAACCAAGCAAACAACAGTAAAAGAAACATAATGATCCAAGTCAGGAAAGTATTGTGTTGCCCCAGTGTCGCCTCTTCAAACTCCTAATGTGAACTGTTTTTGCTCCTTAATACCGCAAATAGTGCTTGTGTCATGTTTTTTGGGTTGTTTATGTGTATGATTATGAAAAAAGAAAATGAATCGAACTATTGCCCGACTACTTCACAAACTACAATAAGAGTGTGTTGCGTGTAATGTGCCGACACACAAGTGTCAAACTACAAAGTCATCAAAATCAGTGTGTGTTAGTAGCCAAACAAGGACCTGCATACCAACTATACTGACAAATTATTGTGAATTTAATTATCAATTGTATTGTGTTTTGAAAAGAAAAAAAAGATTTGGGGAGGGCACCTCACCCAGAATAAAAGCAATATTTCGGCAGATCTTTGCGAGCTGTTATAAAAACTCTGAACAATTTATCAATATAATAATAATTCCAAAGAACAAACCAGACTTTTCTCTGTTTCACTCTAAGCACAGTGACAAAACAATGTTCAGAGGTACTACAGGGGGACTGCCCCTTTAATTTGTCTTAAAATGTAATAAACGTCATTGTCAAGTGACAATCAAGCACCTTCTACACTATTTTTTTTTCTTTTTTATATATTCACAATACTTCAGTCCTCTGAGGCTGCATGGCTGCTACGGACACCAAAAAAAAAGACATGCGACATCAATGGTTACAATACAAATCATGCTTTACTCAAGTCATTTCTCACCTCTGGGCGAGACTTTCTGAAGTGTGAACGTTAAACAGTGTTTCACGGATTTCCATGACGTATTGTGAGAAAACGCTCACCTGTTGTGAGAACTGGCAGAATTCATGGGAAGGACAGATCTGTTTTATGACGCAAAAAAAACAAAAAACTGCCAATGCACTGCACAACTACAGTATATCATTGAAGCTGTACAACTGAATTATGAATGGACCTGAACTTGTTTTTATTCAAAAGCCCACAAAAAAAAAGAAAGCATCAAAAACTTTCACAACCAGGAGGGAAAACGTTAGTGAAGTAACAGTTTGTAGCAATATAACTAGAATCATTCCCATAGTTTGGCACAGTTAAAGCATATAGAGTGCCACAGTAAGTATTTTGCTATGTACAAATTCAACATTTCTACTCTTGCAACAATCACTTTGGTAACAATGGCATAAAATACGGAGCATTTGTTCGTTTATCTTATGCTTATCTGTATATTTAACCTTCAACACAGGTAACAGGTATTAGCAAAAATAATAGAATTTTGTGTGAACCTGAATATTTTGCATCTTTCTTCTTTTTCAACCTGCATGATCACTTTGTGCTTCAGAGAAGTGGACAGTGTTGATTTCACTTTGGACAAAGTGTGCAGTGGTCTTGATCTGTGCATGAAGTTCGACTTACCCAGTTTAGATGCATCCTTTGTTAAGCACACGTCCCTCATCTCAGTTACCTTCACATGCATGTTTATTTTAGTAGTTTCTATTTATTTCATGTTTCTGTGTATTAGCCTTATTGACTGTGTGCCTGGCGGTGAAAATACAAAAAACAGTTGCAATGTCCTCGAAGCATGAGCAATATGTACTGTTACCTCTTTGGTGAGGATCCTTATACCTTCTTATGCTGTTACAGAAAGCATGAAAAATGATTGTGACTATAAGCATCATACCATATTAATAGACTCTAATTATAGTTTAAACATGGAAAGCTCCTGAATGTAATAAAAAAAAAAATCATTCATGCCGTATTGTTTTTCTTTTTCGTTTAACAAGAACACTATTTGCAAGATTCTGTAAAGCAATATATGAAAGGTGTTTGTAATAATAAAGCACAAAAGTCATAAACATACTGTGGTGTCTGTGTGTGTTTAGGAACATGTTTAAGGATTTCTTTTTTGCAAAATAATGGTTTGCAAAGATGCATAAAATGCTCAAAGGAGGAGAACGGTAGAGAGTTCAATCATTTCAGTTAATCCTGTGCAATGCATTTCCTACAGTGTTTCTGTTTTTAGTCTTCCCTGAAGCAGGTTTGTTGTCAGTAATGAGCTTCGCAACAATGCTTCTTTGCTTCTTCTACTCTTTTGGTGCGCTACCATCTGCTTCGTTCCACCTGGATTCTTCCTGCAGAAGCAGCGGTGGGAGAAAATGTGTGATCGTGGCCTATGGTGGGAGAAGTAAAGACATGCTCACATATTCCCCTCATTAGAGAACGTTGGAAGAACAATGGGCAGTTATGTTTCCTCCTCACCACTATTTGCTCACTTGTCTTAATAGACACAAACTGGCACCAGTGATGGATTTATTTATGGTACCACTCACCATTTTAGTTCTGCAGAATTACGATGGCGTAGCTCAGTAGTGATTTTGCACCAGTTGTTCAGATCTGACTTTAATTAGTCAGCTTGTTGATGAATTGATGGATTTTAATCTATTTTATGCTTTAAAAGTTCAAATAAGTGTTAACTCATTTGTAAAGTCAACCCTATTTTATTTATATTACATTTTACAAACACTAGTTCCATTGCTTTAGGGACTGAGATAAGTAATGCCATAAACTGGAATTAAAGAAAAAAGTTAAGCTTCATCTGCAGATTAGACTATGTTGTATAACTCCCATATATTATACAAAAATAGTATATTTATTTATAATGAGGGACTGCTTTTAGAATGATTTAGCACAAAACATGAAGAGTACATAAAGACTGTATTATCTCTGAATGTGGCAGATCAGATTTTCTTGGTGTCTTGAGCAATTAGTTTTAGTTTTAGCATGTGAAGCTTTATTTTATTAAATAAAGCCACGTGGCTTTTGATGTGTTAAAGATGCATTTTTAAGTCTTCAGTGTGAGACTGCAGTGCCATCATGAGGTCAAAGTTGGAAAAACCTGATTGTGAGATATCAGAAAAGATGTTTTCATCTACCTGTGCATATCAGGATCTTATTTTGAAAAGCATCAACCGCTGTCAGATGACCGAAGTGAGGAAAAGTGTATTCTATGAAAATAAGCAGATTAGAGGGATGCATTAAGAACGACTGACCCAGTTTTGCAGTTATTGTGGCAGTTAATTCAAAGTTAGAAGTTAGATTATGTTGGGGGGGGTTTGTTTGTTTGTTTTTTTACCCCCTTTTTTTCCACCCAGTGCTCATGCCTAAGTTGCCCTTTTGCCAACCCCACCCAGGGTGCTGATGATGCAGAGACACAAGCACACCCCCAGCACCCACAGCATCCCCTTGTGGGAGTTGCACCCAGGACCTTGTAGCTGTGAGGTGATTGCGCTAACCGCTGCGCCCAATGGAGAAAAAAAAAAGTTATTGCAGTCAATCAGCTGGTTGTCATGAAAATCCCCAGAAATTTCCATTAGCACCCATGGGACCATGCTGTGCATCTCCAGACCTATCATGCACAAACTCACAAACTTACACTGGACTGCTATTAAAAAAGATGCTTTCTAGTAAACCCATATGCATGTTTTTGATTGCTTGTTTAGACATTAACCACTCCAGTGGATGCCAGGATGTTATCCTACACCATTCAATGCAAAGCAAAATTTCCGTTTAAAGAAGTTTTGGATGTCGAAAAGTTCAATCCATCAATCCTCCTGCTTCTGCCATACTTTCTTCAGGCCTTTAGAAATCAGCTTGGACTCCCACAAGATAGGGTTGATCATGTCAACATTTTATTTTCTGGGACTGTTATTGTAACACCAGAACTTTGTACTTGTTTGAATTGATATTGATAATCTGTATATTGGACGTAATCCTGACTGCTGAGAGGTGACACAACTCTCATTTATCCACTTAATGTAATACTGGTGTGTGTGTGTGTGTGTGTGTGTGTGTGTGTATTAAATACCATGGGGCCATAAGGCATTCTTGTCTTTATAACCTTCCTAACCTAACCTTCTTAACTCAACCACAGTGAGGGTTGAATTGAAATTCCATTAAAGTTGGTCAGAGAAGTCAGTGGTTACCAGTACTGAGGACATCCAGTACAGTCTGACTTTCTACATTCATCTGGGGTTACTGGAAGGACATCACTGTAAGAGATAAGGGATTTCAGACAGTCATTATGGATTTTCTACCATCTATCAGGTCAATATGAAAGAAAAGCTGCAGCTACTGAGAGCAAACAAAGTGCAAGTATTCAAAGTCAATGAACAGTCTGATGATGGCAGAAAAATCTCTGACTCTCTGCAGTAGCTGTCATCACAGGCGTTCCTGCAATAAGGTAAAAAAAATAAAATTTTAAATTTAATTAATTAAACAAAAATAGGCTTGCATGAAATTAAGATACTAAAAAGATGTAAATGCACGCATCAAAGTTTAAAAGTGAAAAAGACTAAGCTTAAACCAATCATCTTCCATTGGCTTGGCCTGCATGCAAGACCTTGGTGCAGACGCAGCTGTTTGAATGGCACGAGGTAAAAACACAAGTTAAAGAGGTGGATGAGTCAATATTTTCCCCCGAAAGCAATCTCTGAAAAGAGAGTTGTGGTTTTAACACTTTGGCAAATGCACACATGTTTAGGGCAGCGGAGGAGACACAAAAGTAACTGACACTGGCTACTCAGCATCGTTCAGGACAGAAGACTGGAGACCATCGTACGTCCGGGCCTGCTTGTGCACGGTTGTACGTGTGTGAGTGTGCGGTCTCAGAAAACAACAGCAAATGATTAACTTTGTCAGCACGATAATGAGATTACATGATACTCAGATGCAGAATAACCAAAGATTACATGAAGGCAGCTACACTGTAACTGCCAAGCCGCTTAAGGCTGTTCATTTGTTATCCAGAAGGTGCCGCATTGGTCCCACAATAACAGTAATGTAGAGGTTGGAAAGAAGCAACTTGTATTTTTATTAAAAAAAATAGGATGCTCTTTTATGACAAAAAATGTTATTATTAATATAATTAAAACTACTACTACTTATAATACTACTAATAATAATAATAATTCACTAACAAATTCTGGCATTTACATAATCAGTACCATCATTTTTCAAATCTTTTTACCACAGAGATTCTACAAAGTAACGTTGACACACATATTGACAAAAAAATAAATAAAGTATGCCCGCTCTCATTTAGTCAAAAAAGAAATATTGGACAAAATAGTAATTTTGTCATTATTTTGTAGCAAACTGGGAAATGCTCTCTCTTCAAATAGTCTGAAAAATCATTTGGCCACTCCTAAGAAAAGAAGAAGCCAGTGTTTTAAATGGACGACTAAAAGGCCATTTAAAAAAAGACCTTAACGCTGAAATCTCTCTGCAACAACTGACCAGAATATATTACTAGACGAGTATATTTCAAAACTTTTTAATTACTGTCCACCTGCACCAAGAAGAAAACATCTCTGATTTGATTAGACTGGGTAATAAAAAAAGAAAAGAATATATTATAAAGTGTTTAAACCCTCCAGAATGACTGGACCGTTTGGGACCGAGGGAGCCAGAACAGACATCAATGCTGTATTGAAATATTACGGTTGCCACTGACGTCCATGCTGACTATATCTGCCTTGAAACTCCTGATTTTTGATTGTTCCAGGTTTTTTTTTTGATATTGACATTGTTTTCTATAATGTTTCCTTACAGCATGGCCTGTGTTAGATGACAGCAGTGGTGCATTGTCAGAGTCAGCTTGTTTCTATCCTGGTGCCTGTGCTGTTGCTGGAACATACACCACAGCTGATTTACTTACTGAGAGCTATGCTGCGTTCGTCCCGTCCATAAATTTGCATGATTACACACAGTACTGGAAATGCTGCAACTGTAAAGGTTCCGAGGACGGCGTTGAGACAGTCGAAGGCAGTGGAAGGCAGAAAGATGGCATCCAGTCTGATCTCTGGCTCTCAGGCAATGAGCGATCTCCTGACAATCCGTGAGAAAGGCATCCTCTTAAGTCTGCTCGAACATCACTGTAAGGTCAGCTGCTTTTCTTTTTTCTTCTTTTATGGAGTCATTGTGTGTTCTTATGCTGAAAGTGGTTTTCATGTTAACACAAAGTGACTGAAGGATGAATGGGCCTTTTGTCGTGTTAGAGTTAACCTGGTACATTTCCAGAGTACAGCCCTTTCTGATTTAATACTTTTGAAAGTTTTTTGTTTGTTTGTTTGTTTGTTTAGATGAAACAAGCAAACTACAACAAATGAGTGCCTAGATAAATGGAAACAGGAGGTGGAGGAAACTTGTCAAACGTCCATTTTTCTGGATCCAGCCCAAGAAAATATCCCTCCATCCATTATCTATACCTGCTGTTTCCTGTACAGGGTCATGGGGGTCTGCAGGAGCCTATCCCAGCTCACTTCACAGGGGTAGATTATGGACAGGTCGCCAGTCCATTGCAGGGCCACATGTAGACAAACAACCATTCACACTCTCACTCACACCTAGGGACAATTTTAGGAACACCAATTAACCTAACGAGCGTGTCTTTGGACTGTGGGAGGAAGCCGGAGTACCCGGAGAGAACCCACGCAAGCACGGGGAGAACATGCAAACTCCACACAGAAAGGCCCCTGTCCAAGAAAATATCTGTGGTTGTGATGTGGTTGGTCATCGGACTTTAGTTTATGGTTTGATGATTTAAGCTCTGTGATGTACACCATAACATTCACCTGACAATCAGTGACACTGACATGAGTAAACACTGGTCTTGTTACATTGCAGGGTTCTGCTTGGAAGATTTGCATCATGGCATTCAAATGAATGTTATTTTTGGCACTCGCCACCTACCTTAAAGGTTTTCTTTGTAGCAGATCACTTCCCGTCAACAAGGTAACATCATGTGTTCCCCTACAGTAACCACCTCTCCAAGCAGAGCTACCTCTCTGGTAGGACGGTGTTTGTGGGAAGCAATCGTAGTCCACAAAGATCCCACAACCAGAAACCCTCAGGTGTTCTTTGTTGAGGACCTGACTGGTCAGAGATCTTTTGGCACTGAAAGGAAGAAGTGATCCATATTATATTATGGATGATTGGTGTACATTTAAAATGTTTGCAAAAACAAAACAATGATTTTTCTTTCTCTTTTTTTCATGTGCTGAATGTAAATAAGTCCAAAGGTTCTAATCAAGGCAACTGGACTGTGTGATATAACTCAGCATAACAGCTGAACATCAAGATGAATCATTGATGAAAGATAGTGTCTTGTGGCTGTGAGACGTGAAACGCAGAGACACCTCAGCCACTGAGGACATCATATGACTATCTTGAATGATGAAACGGCTTATCTCTTGCGCTTTCAGACAAGCCCTAAAGTTCACACACATTGTCAAGGAATTAAAGTGGATCATCTACCATCAGCAGCAGCCTCTGAAATGAGGGCAATGGTCCTCTGAGGAGAGGCCTGTCTGTCACATGCTGCTCTGAAAATGAACCAGAATGCCCCAGAGATCGCTGGAAGCCACTAAACATGCGGGTTGCTTGAGAGAAAGAAAAGTCTGATATCTTGAAAATCTCTGATTTTATTTGTTTTAACTATAGCAGAAAGTAAGACATGGAGTAAACCATTAGAATACATTTTGTGCCTTACTTAAAAAAAATATATGTACGTATGTATGTATGTGTGTGTATACATATGTATATATATATATATATATATATATATACATGCCACCATTCAAAATGTTTCAGAATGAATGATTTATAAAAATAAATTAATAAAATGAATAAATAAAGTCTAATGAATAATTCAAAATGGTATGAATGGTATGACTTCCTGAAGTGAACAAAAAAAGGTAGAGGTAAATATGGTACATAATGATAAATAGATAAATAATGTACATTTTAGCGTGATACAACAAAAAGAAGAAGAGGAAGAAAAGGAAGAAGAGGAAGCCTTTATTCAGGGGACAAAGAAAAACAACTTACAAGTGTCACACATTTATGAGCTGGACAGAATATTTGATTTCCACGAGTGCATTCAGCTGTTATAGCTACCAAAGGAGGCTATTTTGAGTCAAAAGTTGGTTTACAAATTTATTCCATTATTTCATTTATTTATTTATTTTCTTAACATCAGTTGTTTATTTGTTCTGTGGTTTCATTTCAGAGTACAACGAGACATTAAACTGCATAATTTTCCACAACAACAGCAAGAAGTGCAAGAACTGGGGTGTTCTAAAGGGAGGACAATGTTAATGTTGCCTCATATGTTTAAATTATGTGTAACTACTTATCTGTTTCAGCTAATCAAATCTACAGTAGCGCAGATACTGCAGGCCAAGGACAGCCTGGGTGAAAATCCAAGCTGGCATTGTTTAGATTGTGGAGTGGTTTGCCTCATCCAGGACGAGTCTCTGCACTCCTTCTTCTTGCGACTGTACTGTGTCAAGGTGAGAGGATCTACAATTGCTGCTTGCTCCACCACACACACAGAAACGTGCACTGCACTTCCTGCAGCGGCGAGAGAGGTTATTTTGTCCTCTTTATTTTCTGTGCACGAGTGCAATTGCACGTACATGGGACAGCTTGTGGTGCAGAAGTCTTATCTTGATCGCTGTGCTCATGCTTGTCCTGTCAATAACCTCGTTCTTTCCTTCCTTTCCTTTTATCCTCGCCCTACGTGCAGCGTGTACAGCTATTGTGGGAGCAGGAATTGTATGTCCCATTCAAGTACACTGCAGCTCGTACCTACTTCCACACTTTCCCTGCAGACGTAAGTCACCCTGTGTGGGTTTACGTGTAGCGCTCATCAGACGTGGACTGGTTTGAAGTGTGCTCGCTGTGTTGCCTTAGGTTCACCAGGTTGGTCTCAACTTTGCAAATGAGACTGAGGCGGAGGAATTTCATCTTGCAGTGAAGGCTATTTGCGGTTAGAACACCAACAAATGGATTTTTTTTTTTCTTAAAGTGTATCAACACAAATTAAATATGTGTTCGGTTTCTTTGCACAGCAGATCAGCATTTTCTTCTCCATTTGTAGAAAGAATGACCACCATGATTGACATGACACAAGTGGAAATAGCAAGCAGCTCATCAAAAGCTTCCCTTTACTTAAGGTGAGAAAAATTGTACCATTTTATACCTTTAAAGGAAACTATTATAAAGATGGTTTACAGTCTGACGACATTCTCCGTAGAAAAGAACCAGTGGCAGATCTGAATGAGGAGAAACATCTTCCAGGAGACTCAACTCTTCCAGCTGTGAGTTTAGAACGTCATAAAATAAACTGAAAATCCTATGAGGACATATAGAGCAGTGTTCTTCAACCCTGGTCCTCAGGGCCCACTATCCTAGATGTTTTAGATGTTTTCCTGCTCAAACACACCTGGCTGTAATCAGTGGGACATTGACAGACTTGTGCAGACCTTCAAGACAAGCTGATGGCCATCCATTCAGGTGTGACGAGGCAGGGAAACATCTAAAACATGCAGGACAGTGGGCCCTGAGGACAAGGGTTGAAGACCACTGATATAGAGTACAGCAGAGTCAATCACACCGTAGAAATAATAGGCTTCAACTCTCCATTCCCTGTATCTGTTTGACGTTCAAGGATGTGGACCCTGCTATGAGAAGGATGTTGATGCAGGCAAGGCTCAGTGAGGACGACCTAAAAGACAAAGATGTGGCTGAGGCCGTTGACTACATCATCAACCAGTGTGGAGGGCTGAAGGCTCTGCGGAGAGAGTTGACGAGAAGAGGTTTTTCTTTCAAAGGCTGTTCGATGCATACTCGTTTTACACTTCTTCATTTTCACTTCATGCTTCAAAAGTACATCTTTTTAGTGGACATGCTTCTCTGACGACCACACAGGTCCAGTCACTTTACCAAGAGCTGCGGGATCGTCCATCTCCCAGAAAAAGCCTTTGCCAGCTGTCCCCTCAAACAAAAAACGCACCACCTCCCAGCAGACGCCTCAGGGTGCAGCCACCCTGCACAGGAGCCCGCTTTGGATGTCTTCTATTTCACCTGCTCCTGCGTCAGAGACAAAAAGGAGTACAAGTTTCAAACATGTAAGGTGACTATGCCTATGAACATTCATACTTTGTGAATTGCAGCTTTAAAAAAAAGTTTTCTTTGTGTTGTTAGGTGAGCTTTTCAGCAGGAGCAGAAAAGAGCTGATTGGACTGAGAGGCACCTTCAGACAAAAGCAGGTGCTCTGCAGATGCAAATAAATGGATTCATGATAACAATGACAAGCACCTTTAAGAAGCCTGGAGATGCTGGAAAACATCTGTAACTGTTTTAACATCTTTGCAACATGTCTGCTGATAATCTTTTATTTTCTCTGATTTTTACACAAACAAATAACCAGATTAACTAGTCAATTTGTACATCATTGCATTCAAGTTTTAATTGGATCATTGAAATAAAATGGATTCTTTGCTTCCCTATATTGTCATGCTTTTTAAAAAACAAAACAAAACAAAACATTATCTTAAGTTATTAGATTAAGTGAAAAGAACTTTATTTACTCAACTAAGTGCATTCTGACTATAACAGGGCAATTATGCAGTAGTTAATAAGAATAAAAATAATAAGAATAAGAATAATGGTGTTGATGATGATGACAATTATTATTACTATTATTACATTTGATATTAACGATCAACACATCTGGGAAGGGCTTTGAGTTTTGTTTTTTTGTCTGTTTTTTTTGCCTCTCACCATCGATGCCAGATGGGAAAACCAGCATTCAACACAGGCAGCCTCAGGCTTCACCTATGAAACACTACATTATTACTTGTACAACGCTGTGTTGACTCTCCCAACCACTCCGACTTTGATTCATGTGATTAAACATTTCACAAGCTGACCAGGTCACCAGTTTACACCGGACAAAAGAGTGTAATGTTCCATGGGAGTGACTGGAGGGTCTGCGATTTGCATATGACTTCATCAGCTGATAAACTCGAAACTCACCAACAGTCAGTTTAAATGGGCAAAGCCATTTGGACGGGGGGTGGGGAATTTGTATAGAGAACACACAAATTCAAACTATTCTAACTGGAACTCAAGTAAAACAATGCTTTTAAGAGCCCCAGGCTGAGGGTCTAGACATGCATATAGCCAGCTAAATGGGCCAAGTCTGCACAGGCCCAGGGACCCAAAGAATCAGGGGGCCATTGATCTTATCCTAAACAAATGTGGTTAAATGTAAGAATGACCACACAGATTCAACATATCCAAAATAACACATAAAACGTGTCATAGATGCAAAGCAATAATAATATGGCCACAAATAAGAGCACCAAAACAACACAAAATACAACTGTTTTCTTTAAAACAACTGGCTACATATATATTAATAGTTGATGCCATTATCTGACAAAAAAAACTTTTAAAGTCAGATATATATGCGTTTTAATCTTGCAGCTGATGTTTTTTTTTTGTTTGTTTGTTTTAGCATGAATATTAGTCCTAATTGATATCCTGGAATCACCTATACCTGTGCATGTATACATACCTTAAGATACACACACACACACACACACACACACACACACACACACACACACACACACGTATGCGTGTATATAGGCTGTGTGTGTGTGTGTGTGTGAGAGAGAGAGAGAGAGAGAGAGAGAGAGACAGAGAGAGAGAGCGCGTGTGCGTGCGCATACATAAATATATATAAATGTGAACACAAGAATATGAACATGCATAGATGCTTTCATACATACGATGAAATTGATTAGTTACCGATTAGTTACCTGTTCATTATAAGTTCGGTATTGCAGTGGTTATAAATGAATATCCATAAACATTTCCTAAACATATTCCTGGACGCAGTTATTGTATTAAACCCCAGATGCTGCGCTGGTTGTATTATTAATGATAGCACCCCTGTAACTAAAGGGTTTATGTGAGTAGAAGTGAATGAGCACGCGCAGATGCGAACGCGACACGGGGCGCGCGTGTCTCCGCGTTCAGCCCCTTCATTCATTGCTGCTCGCGCTCCTGTTGTACGTCCTCACACTCCAACAGACGCTGAGAAGAAGAGGAAGAGGCTTTCAACCAGGACCATGAGGGGCTCCTGCCGCCCGAGAAGCCCCCGGGACAAGGCAGGTAGGTGGCAACCTCCATGTGGCATCAGCCTGTATTCGCTTTTTTTCTTCTTCTTTCTCTCTCTATTTTTTTCTTATTTATATTCTGACGTTCTCGTGAGCGGACGTAGTGTGCAGAGGGAGCTGCAGAGCAGCTGGGCTAGCATGCTGGCGAAGTAAACAAGTCTGTGTCACGTAGGCTCGCCTCGGAGCTGACAGGAGGAGACGCTCACAACAGGCTCGGGAGACGTGCTCAGTGTGGTTATTTTATGGTTTTTGCGGTGAAGAGTTGTTGTTTTAGTAAAGCTGCTGTGGTAGTTTCAGCAGCTTTGTACCTGCTGCAGCTGCTGTGTGTTGTAAGCAGCTGACAGTTTGGTTGAGAGAAAAGCCAAAGACTGGAAACTGTTTCTAGAGGGAAGCCTCACACACACGCACACACACACCTACACTCTATGAAATGTTAGAATAATGTCTCAAAGCCAAAACACGTCCGATTTTTTTATTCAGAATTTGCACTTGGGATTCAAAATGTTAACAACCAGAAATTTCTGGAGCTCAAATATTTCACAAGTAAATGGCAGACATACCAAGTAGTGTGGTATGCCATGACCTCTAGGGCTCATTTAAGAGCCCACAGTACTGTATCCTTGAGGTTTTACAGATTTAAGAGTGCATAACAGGAAATGGTTGTCACTGGAGTTGATGTGTAGATGTAGATGATGAAGTTTAATGTCTCTTTGTTCACAAGTGACACCATTACTGTGAGCTCTTGCAGCAAAGTCAGCCAAAGTGTCCCACGTGTAGCAGTAAATGGGTCATAACAGATTCGCCTTTTTATTTTCCTCCTCTTTGTTTACCTTCTGCCATCTTGGAAACCCAGCCCGCATTTCTGCATTCTCCAAACGCCACTGCTGAATTCCTATTTTGGGATCTTCACATAATAATCTGCATACAATGCAGGTGTTGTGTGGACCAGTGATAGCTAATACTATGGCGCATATAATCCAGTAGTTATTTAGAGAATAGTTTGTTATGTCATTTTATGAGTCATGCATCCTGGAGGGTTATTTAATGTCACATTGCTGTGCTGACATATTTTCTGATCACTGTACAGACAGATTCAAGTATCGGTGGTTTAAATGTCTGCAGCCCAAGCTGTTGTGGCAGATGTACAGGGGATGAACAAAGCTCAGGCTGTGCTGGTGAGTAGGAGATGTGGCTCTGTCTGTCCACCTCCTGGGCCTGAGAGCAGCAGCTGAGCCAAAGAGACACTAGAATAGAGTGCTATGTTTGTGGAGGCTGATTTGTTTATTCTAATGGAGCAGGTGAACATATAAATCATTGTTTGGTGTTTTATACTTGAGGGTGGTCATGTTATGGTTGATAAGCATACAGCTAGCTGTGCATCCACATAAACCACATGTGTAATAGCTGCAGTGAACACGCTTCGGTGGATGCTGCAGGCCAAACACATATTACATCATTACGTACGTTCTGCACAGGGGCTGCAGGATTTTCATCACCATGCCAGAGAGGCTGGCTCAGCCAGCAGACAACGTCCTTTCCCCCAGTGGTTCTCTTTTTTTTTCCCTTTGCACACCATAATCTTCATTGTTTTACATTTATATATATATATATTATATACATGTGTCAGATTTCTACTTTAAATATCACTGTAAGTCTCTCCTTTTCGTCCTTGTTCACAGAATTGCTATCTCTCTCACGGCTCCTCCCTCCCGCCCTCCCTCTCTGTGTCTGCTTTATCTGGGGGAAAGTTCACCCTCTCCCAGAATCACATTAAAGGCTTCAAGCGAGGCCGTGTAATGCGCATGCAACTGTTTGACTGTGCAGTTCACTAACGGAGCTGGCGTTTTTGCATGCGGGTATATCTGCGCTGAGGATTGGTTGTGATACTTCTGATATGCATGAACATGCAAATGTAGTGAGATTTCTGCACAATGGGAACATTTACTGTTGCTCATTCAGAGACTACTTTTGTGTATGTAAACCAGTATGAACAGAGTCTGGACAACTATGACAAATAAGATGTATTTATTTATTTATTTTACGTCTAAATCATCTGTATCACTGATGAAGTGTGACTTGAGTTTGAGGTCATTTGTAGGTTGCAGTTTTATGTCAGCAGAGTTTAAACTATTATTTACAATGGTTTTCATGACATTCTGGCAAAGAAGTTAATGAAAAAGAGTAAAGTCAGACCATGCGCTCAAAATATTCTATGGGAAAACATATGCAGAGACCCTTGAACGTGCAGCATCATGGGACTTTATCCTCTGTTGTTACAAGTCTGTAGCAGAGGTGGGGGTATGTTTTCATTGCTGCTGGTCCATCAGCATAGTCACGTTTAAACAAAGCACCAGAACTCCTTGAAACCTGATGAACAGAGAGAACATTGGCAAACAAAGCCTGAAGGGGACCTAGATCCATATGAACACCTATTTGTGTCTCCTTGTCTCATGTCTCGTCTGGACGATCTCTTCAAAATATTTTGAAGGATGTCTCAGTTCATAACGTACACCTGGTGAGAGCGCTGTGAGGAGGAGGATCACATTAGGATCTGCAAACAAGGATAAGGAGTACAAGGAGTAAATAGTTACTGAGAATTATTCATGCTGCAGCCAGAGTTTTCAGTGTGACAAAGGAGGTTCTCTTTTAACTTGGCTGAATCATTAGTGGACCACTTGAATGGCTCGTTGGGACGTGATCTGAGTTTCAGCTGTAGAAACCAACCACCCTCTTACTTTGAACAGTTTAGACTCTCAACTGAAAGAATAATCCTTTTAGTTGTATGTTGCTATGCAGTTATAGTAGCAAACACTGTTTGTGCCATGTTGCTATGGGAACCCATGTACATGTATTCAGTAGGCGAGCCAGGTAATACATCTTAGTATGCTTTTTGTTTGGGCCTTGTTTGATTTGCAGCCCAGTCTGTGTTCTAGTCATGATCACTCTCTGCTGGCAGCCTGTTTATATTTCTAGTCATTCAGTATTGATTTCACTTTGATCTGCCCCAAGTGATTGCCTCATATCAGTTATTGGTGACCAAGGTAAACGGGCGTTTTGAGTATAATGTTTAAATTTGAAGCTTAATAGTTCTCCTGCACAGGTATCATGTACAATAAATAAATGTTAACTTGCAACTGATAATTTAATGTTGACATTTTTTTCTGGCCTTATTTTAAGTTTTGATGTTGCTTCAATGTCTATTTTATATTCTTCTCAGGTCTCCTGTGTAGAAAATGTTTCCTTTTGGCATAATTGGATAATACACAGACGGTACATTTTGTAGAGAAAAATACTTTGTGAAACAGCCACTCATACGGGAGCATCTACAGAGCTTTGAGAAGAAAGCTCGGGTTGACAGCACCAGCTGATAAGGTTTTGTTAAGTCACCTAATACAAAGAAGGCCTGATTATGTTCAGCTAGCTTAATAGTCCATTCCTCTGACATAACGATGACAAGTAAGGCCAAGGGTTGCTGAACATGAATGAATATCCAACACTATTATCAGCACAGTCTCCTTGTGCTTCCACAGATACTTTTGAACGTTGGTAATCTAGATGAGATACAGCTTAATGTACCAGAATTATCTTATTGGTAGTAAACCTTTGAGTCAGCGTTTAAAAGCCGGAACAAACAAATGTTGAATATCTAACGAGGTTTATTCATTAGAACAGAACAGCCAAGCTCCGAATTATGAATAGGTTCTGACATAGGCTAGTATGGAAAGAAAAAGTCTAACTGCATATTCTGAATGTCAGACAATCTGTTCTGGCAAAGTGTCACCAACGATGGCTGATAAGTAAAGTTGGGGAGCTGCCTGATATGACACCCCTTTGTGGTGCAAAACAGGGGAGATAAATTCACATTAAAATGTGAAAGACTTAATTCGAGTTTTTTGTAAATATTTTCTTTTAATTGGATTAGTCTGATTACTCCTTTTGTGCACGTCTTTGTAACGTCATCACATCCTGCAGACGTTCTGGCTGCTCACTGACCTCTGGCCTCAACCGCTGTCACAACAGATGCAGAACTGCTAACAGCTCATATCAGACCTGATAGATACATGATTGTCTGCAGATACATGATCTAAACTTGTTGCTTCTAAATATGAGCACACAGTGCCATCTGCTGTCTCATGTACAGTGGGTCTCACCAAGACGGAAAACAAAACAGGCTTCCAGAAGTCTCAACGATGTTATTAACTGACACAGTCTGGTCATTACTAGTTCATTCATCCACAGTCACTTGTGTGAGACTTGTTGTATTTGTGCTGCAGTTTGGTTTCACTCCCAAATATCTTAATTCCTTATTTTAGCTTAAACTTTCAGTCATATGAAGACCACGAGTATAATGAGACATTAAACTGCATAATTGTCAACAAAAGTGAAATATATCTACATACATATCCACATATAAATATGTATATATATATATATATATATATATAGATACACACACACACACACACACACTGCAAAATCAACTCGAAGAGAGCACGACAAGCCCTGTAATTAGCTTTG
>JBAMYA010000020.1:14008455-14030371 GCA_037176975.1 Arrhamphus sclerolepis | reverse complement strand
GTGTGTGTGTGTGTGTGTGTGTGTGTGTGTGTGTGTGTGTGTGTGTGTGTGTGTGTGTGTGTGTGTGTGTTTGTGTTAGAGCATGGGTACATTAACATTCAGAAATTGCAAAAGTATACAATACTTCTATAAAAATTTGAGATAATAAATAGCCCTCATCTTCATATGTACAATATAATTCATTTTAGGGCCACTTCTTGTCACATCATAGAAGAACTTGTTTTTTTTTTAATATTAACAATACAATTAAATGTTTTTTTGTTTTTGTTTTTTGTTTTTTTTACTTCTTTCTAAATACAATTGTTAATTCCTACGTTTTTGTAATATTAAAAGGCAAGTATTTGAATGAAAAGGGGCAGTTTCAAAAATACTTCTCAACTTTACTCCAAGTGCAGTTGTAAGCATCACTTTTAAAAAGACCCTGAAATATAAAATATACAAATACAACTGATCAGATCTGTTTCTTGCTGTATGTGGACAGTACAGATGCAGAGAGAAGAAAAAAAGAACTTTATTTATTTGTAGCCACCTAAATAAAAAATGTCCAGTACTAAACTGTCACGTTTAAATTGCGCTTCAGTTATGCACTGCCTGCGTCAGAAATCTAAATTGCTTTCTTGGAAATTTTAGTGTTTACATATTTAGAATTTCTGCTTTTTCTTCTTTGCATTGAACATCCATCCTAAGAATTGACACCTCAATGTCAGGTACTAATAATGAATTATCCCCTCAAAAGTACAGGCTTTATAAGTTTATTACAGATGAGCTGGAAAGAAGATTTTAAATAAACACTAATGCTCACCTGTAATGTCGTACACTTTTCCTTCCATACAAGCAAAGTATGTGATGCGTAGGCCCAACATACTGGACTCAGCCCACAGGTCCCCCTCCTCAGCACTATGGCAACGATTGCATTCAGCACAGAACCGGGCCTCAGCAGGTTCACGGTCCATCTCAAATCGCCTGCACAAAGACACACACACACCGGGCACAAAAGAAGTAACAATGAGGCCAAATTATACCACAGAGAAACTTTTAAACTGCAGTACTGATGCATTTATTGATGCTGGGCATGTAGCAACATACTTGTGTTTGCCTTCACATTTCGTACACATCATGGTGTTCATAGCTTCCTTCAAGTCATCCTGCAGTTTAGTGAGAAACTCGTTCATGGACTTCGACAGCTCAGTTGCTGCCATGCGCTTCCTGCATAGGAATGAAAAAAGTGCTTTGTGATGCAAAAATTACAGACAATAGGTAATATAAGTAACAAAGTCTGTCACACATGAAGACTGTGAAGAATTTTAAACTGCTTAACAAAAATAATCTTGAAAGGAAACAGAACTTCAAAATAAAAATGATAACTATATCTGAGCAAATGGCAATAAATGGAGGGGAAAAAAAGAAATGGGGAACTATCAACTATCTGTGTTATGGTACTTTCTTATCAGGTTCTGGTGTTGTTTTGCATTTGTTATGTTTTTTTCACATTTTCTGTGTACTTACAGCTCATACTCTCGTCGCGTTTCAGGGTTACTGACTATATCCCAGGCTGCCCTCAGTACTTTGAAAGCCTCTCCAGCTCGTGGGTGTTTGTTCTTATCTGGATGGACCTGAAAGAGAATGGAAAGAGGAAAACGTTGCTCGGGCAAAGAATGAAAAACTTACCATTTATTAGTCATTACTGCAGTAATCCAATAAAACATATTTCAGTTTGCAGCATGTGTGATCCTCTTATATCCGCTGCACACACCTGGACAGCCAACTGTCTGTAGGCTTTTTTCAGCTCAGTCTCCGTGGCATGCACCTCCACACCAAGCACTGTAAAGGGGTCGAGCTCCTCCTCGGGTACCTCAGCCAATGCAAGCAGCCTCTCCAGCTCGTGGCCTGGCTCAGCTCTTCCTGTTCTTCCAGGTGACTCAGGGGGAAATGGGGGAATGCGACCATCTCTTTTGAACATGCTTCGAACTCTGCCTAGCAGGGATACTGCCCTCTTCCATACCCTTGATTCCTGAAAAGCTGTCCACAAATATTTGCTCCTCTCTCCACCAATGCGGACCAAAACCCCCTTTGCCCACTGGGAACTGAGAATTGCTAGGGTACAGAAAAGCCCAAAACAAGATAAGACAGCCGTCTTTACCCACTTCATGGACCTCAAAGTTTTATCCAACAGGTCACCCGCTCTGCATTTTGTCCATTTCAGAATTTGACTAATATCTGCCTTCATTCCAGGTACATCTGTGATTTTTATAAGGAATCGCTGTCCAAAGTTATAAAGTTTCACAACACCTGTCTCAACTCCAACACCACAATTGTGAGTTAATGTCACAATAATTTCAATCAACATATGGATGCATGAGATGCACCAGAAGCTCAGAGATTCTGACAGCATCTCTTTAAACGCCAAGACAAGTTGGTTTCCTGTCCGTCTGCGACCCCGGTTCTGCTGATGGTGGTGGTGGTTGCGTCTGCGCGTCTGTTTGTGCCGAGCGCCACTTGACATAACACTGGCTTTTTGAAAGGAGGAAAAAACACTCTGACTGCTCTGCTCCAACACCGATACACCGCTCCTTAATTTGCACCTTCTGCCACTTCCCATGTTCCTCCAGCCGGACTCCCCATTCATGTGATGTTCCTTTGCAGCTTCATCCTCTTCTTGATTTATAACCTGTGAGTCCTCATGTCCTGCACTCCTGTCATTCTCAAACCCATCTGAAACCTCATCAGTGTCCTCTTTAGCGTCTGTGGATCCACAATGCACTGCTTCACTGCTTGCGTCTTGTGGAGGGGGTGGATTTGGGGTTTCCTGAGATTTTAGATCCATTTTGTCCTCAAATTTGCAACTGTCATCTGTCTCCCCGCCCTGCCACTGAATAAACTCAGTCTCTGAGGCAGAATCGCCATCGGGGATCTCCCCATCATCTTTCTCCTTCTCAGTTGATTCTTTCTCCATTTTCCTCACACTTGTCAGATAAAAATGTGAAGTTGAAATTTCATGAATTTGAATTTCCTAAATCCATAATCTGTGGAGACATTTCCCCAGAGTCCCCCAGAAAAATGAGTCTGGGTGTTCATAGCAGCCAGACTCAGGTCCACCATGTCAGCAGCCCCTTCAAGACATCAAAATGCTTTTACATCACTCAAATGATGCATTGGGTAACCTGCAAAGTAAAAATTGATATAAATCAGCAGACATTTTTAACCCATTACAGATTATCAAATCTCTCAAGAAACCAAAATGGTCATGACAATAAATTAAGAGCAATAAGGATTTCATTGGATACTTTACCAGGTGGTAAACATTCTTACAACAGGTCACAAATGTCTGGTTTTACACCTCTATGACAAGTGTTACTACAAGGTGAATTTCTGGCTAAACATTTTGAGTCCTGAGCAGAAATAGAATATAACTTGGCCCAAATCTGAAATACTTAAACTTTGAGTATTTTTAATGACACTTTCTATTTTAATACATTTCAAAGGAATATTCTGTGGGCTGCTTTTGATCTCACTACATTTACAATTTTTTATTAAACACAATCAAAATTGAGATTACGGGTGGTCAACATGACCTCAAATCGATATCATGATTAATTGAACACATTACCTCAATTACAGTTAATGAGTGTTTAATTTTTTATCTTTCTATTTTTTTTTTTCATCATAAAAGAGCACATCTTTGAAGGAAGCAAACACAATTTAACTATATATGATCATTAAGTGAACATTTCAAAGAAGATAAATAATGGAAATAATTAAGACGAGCATGATTACATAGATTGTTGGTTCTGAATGTCCATTTGGATTAATTTGAGTAACTGCCCAGCCCTTATTGAGCCATAAATTAACAGACACAAAATGCAGAAGTTACTTTCCTGATGGTTAAGGGCTTTTCCAGACTTTTTAGATCATTTTCAGATTTTCCACAAACCAAACAAATCACTTAATTACTGGATACCTCCATAAGGACAGTTGCTACAGTGGGACTGAAAGCAGATCAAAAACCCAGCCAACTACAGCAGTGAAATTTCCACTTTAACACCAACACATGGCTAATAATAATATCACATTTACCAGCCACAGCGGGTCATTTGATTATTTTTAGCTATTTTATTTTAGTACAGTGTGATAACAGTTAGTCAGCTCTTCGTAAACAACATATCCAATGTAGGACTTTTACAATGTAGCCTTAATAGTTGAACAAAGTAAGCATTAACCACTGCGAAATAACTATGTTTTGAAGAAACCTCTTCAAATAAAACACGAACAACCTACGAACGAATAAGGTCATCCGTGAATGGTTAACTTTCACTTATTCTAGCTACACTATTTCACCTGTTCAGCTCTTGAAGAGGTTATGACACATAAAAAGCAATAAAAGCTCGCTTAAATGTGCAACAATAATACAGATCTACTGTTTCTGACACACAAGAGTATTTACAATCTCAGCTACACCCAGTTAGAGTCTAAAGTGGATGAACAGTACTCACGGTCCCTGGCTGTCTGTCAGATATCACGTTAACAGCGTCAAACGGCACCAGATAGTTTGTGTTTTTATTTTCTACCGAGTGCTAATGTTAGCAGAGTGTTAGCACGACACACATGGCTAAAATTAGCTCACCTATATGGCCACATAACCTGGCAACATTTCCTCCGCGAGCTCTCGAAAAAACTCCGACACAAACTGACAGAAGAACATGTACAGTCGCCGTTATCGCTTTCAGATTAGAAATAATGGAGCCAGCAGCTCGTTAGCCCGAGACAGAAACGACCGGGACTGGCTAATATTAACGACAGTTTCCTCTTCCTGTTTAACGACTGCGTCCAAGCACGTTTCAAACACTGGATGAGTCCACATAAGCAGGCACATTCTTTCCAGTTTAGAAAACGACATGCCACATATACATCTAGAACAACTGTGTAACCTGCTTTGATGCGTCCGTGTTGTTTTCTGATTATTATTTATAGACACTTCTTCTTCTGTTCCTTTTCCTCTATGTGTTTCCTCCTCCAAATCTTCTTCGCTTTTTCCAGACAGTTACTTATTAACAGAAGCGAGCTACCGCCACCTAGTGTTTTACAGACGGGTAGTGATCAACTGCCAGGCCAGGGCCTGACTGAAATGTTATCAGTGACCAAATTCAAATAAAATGTTTGGTTGTTTTATTATCATTATTATTATTATTATTATTCGTAACTTAATCCAAAGGATACTAAAAACTAAACAGAAATGACTATGAATGTAAATGTTCCCAAATCAAAGTAAATGTTCAAAAAAGTTGGAAACATATAGATAGAGAGATACAGAGATAGGAAGGGATAACAGACTATTGGAAATGAAATACAGGTGCTTTTTTTCTAAGAAGGGACAGAGCAGACTTTAGGTCTTAAGGAAGCTTTTGGTCCTCAAGATGTTTCATATCTTCTATAAATCAATTGTGGAGAGTTCAGTCATCTGTTGGGGGAGCAGAATCAGCGCCAGAGAGAAACAAAACAACCTGATAGAGAAGGCTGGCAGGAGCCTCTAGAGTTAATTGTGCAAAGGAGGATACTTTAAGAATACATAATGGACAACCCTGAACATCCTCTACATGTTTTGTTTTTTATTGTTGTTTTTTTAAATGTAAAATGCAAACTAAAAATAATTTGACTGCACTGGCTTTTAGTATTAGGCACATTCAACCTCAGACTACCAACAACATATAACTTTTCAATGTGTTATAATTATTTATTTAACAACAATCAAGCTGTAATGAATTTTGGGTTATTTTTGTTCATCATGGGATGTCCATCGTAGCCTAAGAGCTTGATGATGCTTCATCAAAGTAGTGAAATTCTCTTTTAGGCAAGACAAGGCAAGTTTATTTGTTCATACACAAGGCAATTCAAAGCGCTTTACAGCTACATAAAATCACAAAAGGCAAATAAAATCATTGCATAAAATCTAAGAATAATCATTAATTAATTAAATTAAAAATGAAGAGTGCAGAATAAAAAAAGTATTTAAAATTTAAAAACAAAGTAGAAGAGAAAAAATATAAAGAATTAGATTTTAAAAAACAGCAGTTAAAACTATTCAGTTTTTGGTTCTAAAATTCAGACTTAAAAGAACTGAATGTCATTCAAATGCAGCTGAGAACAAGTAGGTCTTTAACCTGGATTTAAATAAAATGAGTGTTTAGATGCTTAGATGTAACCGAAAACTGATATATTTTTTAAATGGACACAACAGTCAATGAATTATGTAGGACTGTAACTAATTATGAACTATATATTATCACATGGGTGTTCAATAATAATTAATAATTAATAATAATTAATAACTGATGTTAAAGTAATTAACAACTATAATGTGATGTTTTTTGTTTTCTTTTGCAGAGTTAATCTCAAACTACTCGTGATGCCATCACCAATAAGTCAGTGATGTTCAGTCATTAGCAAAGTAATTATTAATCTGGGATATTGAAATCTGTTCTCTAAGTAGCTTATCATAATTTATTTGATGGTCCTCTATTAAGATATGGAAAAGAAAATTACTTATCATTTAAGATGTTGTTCATTGTTCCTCACTTCTTTTAGATTTAACAATCCATTAAAACCAATCAAAGTAGCACTTCTAACTACACAAGGGCATAAAGATCTGCTGCATTGACAAAAGAACTGCTAACAATAGTGTGCTAATGAATGGGGTTCTTCCCACTAGTAGCGCACTTCATTGCGCTTCCTTGTGGCACATCAACTCTCTTGTGATATACTGCCCTCTGTGGACAGAAGTGGTATCGCTACATAGAATGGCTTTAACTAAGCACCAATCACTAGCAAATCTTTAGCTGATAATAATCTTCTATTAGGAATTCAGCATTAGGTAAGGTTTTCTTTTAGCAATCAGTCCCTGAATCATTAAAAAGAAATGTTGTGGCCCTTATTACTTATTTTTGTAATATGATAACAAAAGAGAAATGTTATCAGTTAGGCTGCTGTCATTCAACAGCTTTGAAATGTTTGTTTACATCATTTTTAAAAAAAAAAAATACATATTCCACATTTTAAATCAAAGTCAAGCTGCTTTTTTTATGTATCATTTTCTCAGACTATATATTTTTTGTGCACATGCTTTTGCCACTTAATGCTGAGATAGTTCATACGCATGTGTCTTGATTAAGTAAGATGACATTTTACATGTCTGGTAAGGAAACATATAGTCACTCAAATGACAATGAAAAGCTGGACTTTTACCTGTAGGCTATGATTTGCGACCACCTACATAACTAAGTGGATTTATATAGCCTGTTTTGTTCTGTATATGCGCTCACTGCTACTTTGGGGTCTTTGGTAAAACTCTGGGAATCCCCTGAAGCTTCTACATAAAGGAATAATCTTGAAGATGCAGAGGGTTAATTTTGAGCCCCCACCACCACCTCCCACATCTCCAATTTGAAAGCCGCCTCTCTACCGGGAGAGGAAGGCTCTTTTTCGGTCAGATGGCGTGCTGCAGTCCGCCCCCGTCATTCTCCAGCCCACACAGACAGCACAAGGCAGCCAGCAACCAATACGGTGAGCCGGAGGAGGACTTCTGCCAGTGATTTCAGACGAGGAGCGATACGCAAAGGGGATTTACTTTACTACGGCAGTCGTTGAAGCTCTCGGCAAGAGGTAAGAGAAACGAATCGGTTAAAAGCGACGATGCATAGCTGAGAGTCCCCTTCCAACACCTGGTTCTGGAGTAGCAGTCTCATGTTGTTCTTTAGAGTTAATTCAGCAATTCAAGCGTACTGATCAAGCCTTGTCTTAAACGTATCATGCTCACATGTGTTTTTTGTTTATTTGTTTGTTTTTTAGTATTTAGTAAGGTTCAACCCGGGATTACATTGAAGATACTGGAGAGATTTCTTTGTCTGGTTGCCAGTTTCCTCTCTGTTCATACACCCACTGACCTGAAGAAGGTAAAAAGAGAGAGATTTAACCCGTATTTGCTTGTGCATCAGAGTTTTCATGGCAAATATGTTTTTATTTTTAATTGTCCTTAGAAGAATGCTTTAGGTTATAAATACAGCATAAAAGCATAACCTTCTTAAAAACTAGTAAACTGTTTTAATGTTTTCCTTATCAAAATAGATGCATCTGAAATGCAGCTGTGGAGAAGGTGGAAAAAAAAATCTATCTGTACTTTTCTTTCTTTAAAAAGATCTGAACAGGATTTCTCCACCTGCAGGTTCATGTGTTTCCTTTCTCCTGCCTAAACTTTCCAGAGCTGTGTGACATGTCTCTGCCACGCACACTTGGGGAGTTGCAACTCTACAGGGTGCTGCAGAGGGCCAACCTGCTGGCCTATTATGAAACCTTCATCCAGCAGGGGGGTGATGACGTGCAGCAGCTCTGTGAGGCAGCGGAGGAAGAGTTTCTGGAAATCATGGCACTAGTTGGCATGGCCACTAAGCCACTGCATGTGCGTAGGCTGCAGAAGGCTCTCCGAGACTGGGCGGCCAACCCTGCCCTTTTCAGTCAGCCTGTTGCTAACGTTCCTCTTGGGGGCATCCCACTGTTCAAAGTTGATGGGACAGGGACAAGTGGATCAGCTGGCGAGCACAGAAAGTCTGTGAGTAATGGGCAGCCGGGGTCCCCCTGTGAAAGAGAGGATCGGGTTTGTCTTACACCAATGCACTGTGGAAGCCCGAGAAGCCCCTGCTCCCAAGCCTCGCCACAACCACCAGATACACACTACAGGGAAAAACTGTCACCGATGGACTCACACTGGCTGAGCCCTGAGCCCGAAGGAAACGGTACTACAGCTTCTGCATCTGGAATGGAAGAGGAGCCGCCCAGCCCACCTCTGCTGCCAACATGTCCTCCTGGTCCCTCGACATCTCCAATCCCCTCTGCATCCTCTGCCCCAACAGCTCTGTCAGCTTGGCCCGGAGGACAGCTGGACGGGGAAACGGCGAGGGCAGTGGTGGAGAGTGTGGAGCGGCTCTACAAGACCCTGCCCAGGTCAGATCCTGCAGAGGTTAAGACTCTGCTGAGGATGAACAAGAAGATGTCTAAGACTGTGGGGCACATCTTCAGGATGGGGTCCCAGGATGAGAAAAAGGAAGAGGAGATCCGTAAATACAGTCTTATTTATGGACGCTTTGACTCCAAGAGAAGAGAAGGCAAGCAGCTTACACATCATGAGGTAAAAGCCAGTGGACAGCTGAAAACATAGATGATTTTTAAATCAGACTGTTGTGTACATACTACTGTTTTCATTCATTCATTCATTCATTTTTTTTTTTTTATCTCCCCAGTTGATCATCAATGAAGCTGCAGCCCAGTTCTGCATGCGTGACAATGCCCTTTTGCTGAGACGGGTGGAGCTCTTTTCTCTGGCTCGCCAAGTGGCCAGAAAGTGTGCATACACCTCCACACTAAAACACGCAAGGTAAGGGTGTTTGCCATAGACAAGAGGGATCAATCAATGACGCAACACATCTAGGTCCTATCAGTGTTTTAAGTTAGAAAAAAAAATCTTCTTTTAACAGAGGCTCAGTTTGAACATGCCTGATACACATTCAAGGTATCAGATGAGGACACATGACATAAATGTAATGTCATTTATTGCATTTAGCATTTTCTAAATGTACCACAAGTGGACAAGTGAACCTGTTTTAGACAATCAGGTATTGAAGTTCATCCTTTTCAGTTTTAGTTAAACCAGTCAGCAAGAAAATTTTGTGCAAAAATCCACATTTGTTCATGACTTTGTTCAAAAATAATTGTTTACCATTCTCACTGTTCAAAGGAATAAATTACTTCATTTACTATCATATTATCACAGAGAGAATTACATCCAAATTAAGGAGAATATAGTTGAAATGGCATAAAATTTATGGTGTGGTAATAATAAGACTTTGAAGGCATCATGTTTCAGAAAGAACCTTTTCATTTACTGTGGTGCTGTGGAACTGTGATTTGATGGATAACGGGAGTTGACTTTCTCCTCCTCTCATTTCGGCCTTAAAATTCACTCGGCTGAAACGTTTGTTTTGAAACTACATATGTAGCCTAAATGATGAATTAAATAAGCTTAAAACATAAGTGACACAGGTAAAGTTTAATTTAGTGTTACTTCTTTTGTGTGACTTCATGCCAGCACATTTTCTTGATTTGACAACTTTTACGTCTATGCGCTAGTTTTCACGGAACATTTAATCCAAATGTTCATTGTATCTTCTGTGAATTCAGTTCAATCCTGCACTTTGAACCCATGGACCTTTTTTTTTTTTCCTAAATGCTATTTCAAAGGACAAAAACAAACGTTCATCCAGAGTTATTTTCAACCCTGCAGGTCAAATCCAGATGAAAACAGCAGTGTTCCTCAGAAGAGAGCAAGACACGAGGTGAGTTTTCACTGCTGGTGCCACACAAAACCTATTTGTTCTTCAGCACTGAACCAACGTTGTGTTTGTATGCTTTAGGTGATCATGCATGAAAGTGTGTCATCGCTTCTCGGAGCAGAGGGATCCGAGAGCTTGGCTCAGAGGGCAGATGAAGACAGCCTGTCTGCAGAAAGCCTCGACAGTGTATCACACGGTAATACTTTATTTGCATAAAGTTATTAATCATAGACAGATCATAGTTTTAACTGTGATCTATCTGTCCTGTTAGACACCAGATCACAGTGCAGCCAGTCTCCGTCCCCCCGTCCCCACACAGACACGTCCAATCCAGCCAACTGGAGTCGCCATCTTATACAGCAAACTCTCATGGACGAAGGGCTGCGACTGGCTCGCATGGTGTCACATGATCGAGCGGGAAAACTCAACCTGGAAGGAACTCACTCTACAGGTGAGCTGACTTACCTGTGTAGCTCCATGTGCTGCTTAATAATGGACCCAGAGTAAATGAGGTAGTTTCTCCTAACAATGAATATTTTATAGCTCTAAAGTCGAATCCTGGTGAGTCACAATATTTCTGAGGTGACGCCTCCCACCACGCGCAGCTGAACTTCACCAGACTGTAAATTAGAGAGGATAGAAGTTGGGGAAACAGAAGGAGGTGGAGAGGAAGAGTGTGAGAAGGGGGGGAAGGGTGCTGTTATAGCACTTCTTTAATAAACTGTTACTTTTGTGATGCATCACAGCTTTTCATAAAAAAAAAAAAAAAAAAAAGAAGCTCGAAAAAGCAAGTGATCTGGGCTGTGATAGCCAGCAGAAGCGATGAAGCGATGAAGTGGAGGAGAAGGAAACCAGCAAAGACTCTAGGGGGAGGGGTGAGGAGGGTATAGGAAGTACTCTGTGGGCGACAGAATCAGAACCCCCCCCCCCAAACGCACACACACTCCTCAGCAGTAGCTGACGTCAGAGTGTGTTAGGCGCGTGGGCTGAAGGGCGTGATGGATGGGGTGTGGGGGCGGTGGAGTGGGAGGTAATTGGAGGGGCGTTGCATTGACTCACCAAGCGACAGTGTACAAAAATAAAACCTGTGGGCAGGGAAATGGCAGAGTCTTTTTTTATACATCTTCTCCTGCTACCGAAAGGACTGCGGAAATAATAAAAAATGACATATGCTTCATCTCTGGCGTCATTCTCCCTCACTTTGTTGTGTTCTTGTTGCCCTATCTCTCTCACTCATCCAAGTTTCCTTTTTGCGCTCTAAGCTGAACTTTCTGCTGCCTCCTTTAAGCATCACCATGTTCTGCTGGAAATTATCAGCTGCTGTCACCACATCCAGCCAAGATATTTTTTTATTTAAAAAAAAAAAAACATAATTCACATGCTCATTTTTGTTAAAATACTTGCTTTTCAAGATTTTAAAGGAGGCAAATGAAATAAGTTATAATTAATGCATGAAACACTTTTGGCTCATTAACACAAATTAAAAAAAAAAAACAACTTTGGGTGCAATCTGGATCTCAAAATCGCAGATAGTGTTATAAAATGTCCAGCTTTTTGAAATGTAATGATGGGCATCAGTGCAACTATTACCATAAAAATACACAATGAACATCAGTTTCTGATTTATTTATTTGTCTTGCTCACTTGATTTTCCAGTTTGCCTTATCTCCAGCCAAACGTACATTTAACTCTGCAGCATTGGAGATATTATTTATTCAACAGCTTGGGTTGGTCACATAAACCACAATGACTTCACTCTTAGTGGGAGAGTTTCCTGTAGAATTCCCCAAACTATCATTCAAACGTCCTAAAACACTACTTGCATCATGATTACTGGTGCATCTGAGCTGCAATTCATCGCCAACTTGTTATGATTCTTTCTGCCCACATCACCGTAAACCTGTGTACTGTTACTTTTGGATACAGAGCACATTAAACATAGTAGAGGTTTATGAATAGCCTGAAATGAAACAAAACTTAAAAAAAAAAAACGCTTAATGGTTTTCATAAACATCTCTTTGATTGGCAGACTAACGTTTCCTCTTTTAGCGACCCTTTGGTCCATTTTCATAGCAGGTCTCATTTTGAGTTTTACGTGTTTTCACAGACCATGACAGTAAAGTTGGGCGGCAGAGTGCGATAACTGCGTGCAGGAACAGTAGCCCCTGCGCCACCAAAGACCCAACCGCCAACTCCAACCACCGGGGGAAATGAAGCACTGCAGTTATCAGGGAAACTGATTGATCACGCCAATGAACTCCTGTCAGAATCTATTAAACAGGTCACATGTGTTTCACTGATCTCTGATGGACTACAAAACCAACACAGTAAATGTGAGAATTTACCAGCAACTGATGTTATAAACCTGCTTCAAAACCCTTCAATTGTGAATACAGTTCCAAATATTGATTTTATATTCAGCAGATTGTAGATTGATACTTTTTTTTTGTTTGTTTTAGTTTTTTAACATGAATTTACATGTCCTGCAGAGCTTAGCCATTAAAAGAAATACCGTAATTGCTGGTTCTATCAGGAGAAACCTGAAATGTGCTACTAGAAGCATCACTGTGTTGGAGGTTCCACCTGCCTCAGATGAAGCGGCTCTACGCAGCAGGGGGCACTGCAACTTTGGAAACAAGGTCCTCCACGTGGAACAACACACTAGTTGTGTTTTTAGCAGCATAATAAATTGAAGCTCTTCACCCTCAGGAAAAACAGAAGTGGATGCGTTGTTTATGACAAGAGACCAGACATTTTTAATATGGATGTAGAAGTTAAAAAAACATTTATAGCATGTTTTGATATAGAGAGCATGTGTATAAATGCGGGCCCAGAGGCCTTTAGTCCTCCGCTAGATTACCCATCAGCTATAAACAGACTGAGGTCTTTAAAATATGAAGACTTTTGGTCTTCAGCATCCACTTGCTCCCATCTTTGTACTGCACAAACGACTGATGTGGCGTTTTACTATTGATACTTCAGAAAACATTCATTGCTGGTGACAACACGTTGCTTGAGGGCCCTCTGCGGGAGAGACACTTCCTGACCTTGGCTCCTACCGTCTGAATTTTGTACACGAAAGATACAATTGTCCAACCTTTTAAAAAAACCTGCTTTTTAAACTACATTGCAAAACTTTAAAATTTAAGCAATGTTTTTTTTTTTTTAAATGCACCACGTGATTTTCAGAAATGCGTTGATTACTGTAACCTTGGAATTGATAGTGTGATATTTCAGTAGTCTTAGATTAAGAAAGTGATCTTAATGTAACTTTCACACTATAAAACAGTCCTGTTGTCCCTGTTAAGTTTTAGAAAAGGAAAAAAGAAAACGCACGCTGACGTTTACAGAAGGAAGCCTGTGGTGCTTGGCTTTAATACACCAGCTCCTTCAAATTTAATCAACTTATTTGACCCCCAAACGAAAGTTGAAGAACAAAGTTAATGATGTTGGTAGAAACATTCCACTTCTTGTATCCTAATCTCAGATTATAACAGTGAGGTAGCTCGATGTGCATCTGTTACACCTGCTTCTCTCTCTCTCTCTCTCTCTCGACCATTCTGAGCCTCCTCATTTTATTATGTTGCAAAAAGATAATTTATTTTGTTACATCTTAATAAATGTTATTTTACTGATTTAAAACTGTGTTGCATTGTTTTCCAGAAAGAGTGAATTTCTTCTCTTGGCAGCTCTGATGTGTGGAAGAGGCTGCAGGAGCTGCGTCACACAGACGGCGACACCTCTGCGGTCGTCTTGTTTGCTACACTGACGATTTAGGCATCAGGCATCAGTGCTGCCATGAGTCACCAGTGCCTGTGATGTCACTGGCGCTCATCCGCACAGTCATTAGAGACCATGAAGACACACAAAGGAGACCTTGGACAATCCAAATATAGCTTTATGGTTCCAGAACCAAATGATTCTTAGTTTGTTTTCCTGCAGTCACAATAGTAAATCACAAAGGCAGAGTTCAAGACATTAAAAATGTCTTGCAAGTATCGCAAACAGATATATATCCACTGATCTGAGAGTCACTCCTGTGAATTTGCTACAGACATTACAGCAGGTTCGTCAGTGAGTAATTTGTATTATTATTGGTAATATAATCCATTTATTGACACTGCCTCAGCTGTATTTGTGTTTACAGCTTTTGTTAGGGATAACCATGTCCAAATGCGTTTAAATCTTGATGATATAAGAATATTCATACTCAGGTTGATGTTCTTCGCTGTGATTTTGTGTGATCTGCCGACGCCACTCAACTGCCAGCCCCGCTTGTTAGGGAGTTAAAGCATCAAGTCTATTCTTAGTACTGGCTCTTTCCTCATAGCAGAGTCAAGCAGCACACAGCTGATCTGATAACAAACAGCAGAATGATCCTTAGAGATAGTGAAAGCAGGACGTCACATCATCTGCATTCAAATACTTTAGAGATATTTCACAGAACAGTGGTTTCGGGTTTCATTTCTTTAGAATTCCCGACAAGCAAAAGTAAAGCTCCTGCCAAATACAAGTCCTAAATATTTCTAGACAAAGGTGTAAACAAAAATAACCAGGTTGAAGATCTATCCCAGATTTTTTTTTTCCTTTCTCTTCTATGTATATTTTTCATGAGATCACAATCTCACACTCCATATCTTGAACAAAGATAGTTCTACAAATAAAACTACATTACTTTGCTGGTCAAAATAAAAACTGGGATTAGGATTTTTGCCCTCATGGCTCACAAGTAATAAACATTTATGATGAAAATTAGAAAACCTGACTAGTTTTGCTAGAATATTACTTTCTTCTGGAAACGTAAGTTATTTTTAAGGAGACAGAAACCAGAATTGTCTTGTTTCACATCAGAGGACGACAACATCCAGCACACCATGTCTGTGGAACTTCAGTCCATCCATTTTCTACAAGAGTTTCATCCTGTTTGGAGTCTCAGGGAGGATGGACTGTACCCCAGCCATCATGGAACAAGAGGCGAGGTACATCTGGACAGGTCCCTTAAAAGCCCCAATCAGGAAGCTGGAGAACCTGGAGAAAACCCATGCAGGCAGGAGAACATAACGCTCCAATCAAGAGACCTCAGCTGATTTAAACCAGGAACCGTCTTTCAATGAGGGGGAACCACCACAGTGGCAGGCTGCTTATGATAAACTTTATGGGATAGTAAAAGAAATGTAAACATTCGTTTGGGTTGTTTTTTTTATCTTTATTATCCCAAAAGGGAAATTTATTGTACTTTCAGCAGAAACACATACTAAGTCATAAGTCATTACCACAGATATCACAGAGTTGTATAAAGAGCGTATGGGAGCACGGACAACAAATTTTTTTTGCATCCGTTTGTTCTTAATTTTAGCAGACTGTACCTACAGCCACCTGGCAGCAGCACAAAATCTTTAAAAAGAGGATTGCTTGAATGAGCAGAGATAAACTGAGGCTTATTTAACTTTATGACCTCGTACTTAACAATCAGTTCTTGTTCTAGAGGGTGTGTAATCCAAACGAGCAAATAAAAGAAAATGTAGGAACAGATTCAATACTCAACTATAAAAAAAGACTAAATATCTTCCTAAAATTGGTGTCAACTATACACTTTTGAAGCTTAAAAAAAAACAACTGATTGGCCATTTATACATGAATGAATACAGACAGCATAAACACATTTACTCCTGCTCTGATGAAGGCCGTTGTTAGGCCGTAACATGCTGGCTTACTATACTTTTTATAGTTCCAATATGAAGTAAGCATCTTTATTAAAGCTTTGTTTTTCATCTGAAGAGGAGTGCCTTGGTTAGACCATTTTTTTGCAAAACAAATATGTTGTTTGAAGGTCAACGACAGCAGATTACTTTGCAAAAATACTTGAACTGATGCACAAGTTCAGGACGGCAGGATAATTCTTCTTAAGCTCTACTATCATCTTGTTAGTTTCGGACATTTTATCTCCATGAAAGACGACTTACAGCCGTCTGATAAGTCTGATACTACAGGGCTGTAGTTGAGGTCCATTGTACTCTGCATGGAGACAATGGCTGAGTCGTCAGCTTTGGCTCATAAGTGCAGATAAAAGAGAAGATAGGATGCAGCCTTGGGGGTGGGGGTGGGGGTGGGGGCATAAGAGCATCAGCTACAACACTATTAGCTCACATATGCTGCAACCTCCCTCTAAAAAGTTCCTTACATTACTGCATGAATTACTGCATTTTCACTCTTTTTAATAATTTTCCAAACTGTCCAAAACATTTCTGATCTGGGGTTGCAAACAAATAAATTGTGACTAGTAGATGTTGATGGGTGTGAGTCAACTCTCAACCAAAAAAAAAAGTTTTTAAATGCATAAAGTAAAGAGCAAAAACCTTTCAAATGTGTCTTCTCGCCCCTTTTCATCTTTGACATGAAACATTGTCAACATCTGCAGTTTATTTAAGGCCAAAAGGCTAATCATGTTGATGCATCATTACTACATGAAGTCACACGTCAGGAAGAGAAGAAAACGTGCAGGCTATGTGACATGAGTGTAGAGATGTCGTAGGAACTCTCCTCCAGTGGTCGTGTCTCCAGGAAAAACAGCCTGGCAGAACTCACACACATGAGACTGTAGTGTAATTTCTGACATCAGTTGTCCACCGGACTGGTGAACGAGGTCACCAGCCGCATACGGACTGTGAGTCACAGGCATCTGATTGTCAAAAAAAAAGAAAGCAACAATAACATGAACATGAGGTAGAGGCATCTGAAGAGAACAAAGTAAAAACCAGAAATAGGACTTTAGTCCAGTGAAAACTCTCACCTTCACAGTGTATGAAGCCCCGCCTTCAGCAGGATGATGAGTTTTAGTCTGATTGGAGAAGGCCTCAGGCCACACACAGGATTCCCAAGTCAAAAGGAAAGGATTTATTTTCTCTGTCTTCACATCCTGCTTTCTCTGACAAGACGTTTCTACGCTGAGCTTGGACATATTTTCAGCAAGGAGACCAGAAACAGTCCCTGCATCTCTTGAGGGGTGGTCCATGTTGCGCAGTGCTGCAGGGTGTTGCACCCCAGTTGTCAGTGGCTTTTTAGATAGACATTCTGGGATTTCAATGGTGCACTGGACAGGGATGGAACTTGTATCACTCACATCTCCATTAGTAACAGAAGCACCTGAATGCAAAAAAAGTATGTGTTTAAAGTATCATGACTGAAAGACTGTTCATGAACATTTCATTTCAAATGCAGACCTTGCTGTTTCTGCAGGGCTGTTGTGAGTTGATGCAACAGAGCCGCTTGTCTCAGGCAAAGCGACCTCAGGAGGAGAAACTGCCGGTGCAGCTCGTTGTACGCTTCCTCCATCTCACCAGCTCGGGGATCTGCTGCGAGTATAGTCCACACAAAGCGAATTACACCAAGCTGTGAGGTGCACATTTATATATGGCTAAAGTATATGCACAAATTAGAAATACAGAGCTCTATGGGCCCTTTTAAGAAGCACTAACATGCATAAAACAACAATAGGCCTAAATATATCATCCTGATTTAAGAAATGGAACTAAATACAGAAAGACTTATTTAGAAAAGAAAAAAAAAAATTCAACTGAAAATAGAACAAAAACATTTCAAAGTTTTTAAAAATCTAAGCAAATTTGTAAGCTGATGCAGGTCGCATACAGTGCATTTCAAAAGGGGGAAAAAAAGATCGGATAAGCATGATTTGCACTGTTACACCCTGTTTTCTTTTAACAGTGTGTCAACAGGGATAGTTTCTGTAATGTTGAAAGACAAAAGTTTCCCATATTTACTTGTGCTTCAGCCCTTTGGGGTGTCCCTGGTACTTTCTTTTTAACTATAATGTGCTAACGGTTTCAGTGCAGACATGTGAAAGGAGATCTGGAGTTGTCTGGCTGAAATAAGCGGTTTCCTGTGACAGTAAGAGAAGAAAGAAATTTCTGATGGCACGAGAACTCAAAGTGTGTGTATTTTTCTCCTCACGCGACATTATATTCATTAATTATTCATTTAAAAGAAAGAACAGGGCAATAATATGAATATTGAAAATATCTTTCAATAAGAAAAGAAACGCTGTGTAGTTTGGCTTTTGTTTGTCTTTAATTTATTAAAGAGCCTAAATTTTTGCTTTTGGAGCGATGGAAAAAGGTCAGTACTGACTTACTTACCCCTCACAAGATTCAACACTCCTCGTCAGTTGTGAGAAAATCTACAGCGGTAGATGTGTTCCTCACGTCTTAAGTTCCTTAAGGAATGAATTATAGCCACTTCAGAGCTCAAATCCAGACTTAAAGCCCATTTACAAAAGGCATTCTGTTGTAAATATGTGTTGTAAATATTCATATGTGGCAAAACAAAACCCTTTTATGAGCATTTCTTCCCATGCTGACGAGTGAGCCATTAACTTCTCCAAAGCGGCAGCACAAACACTGAAAATGGAAGCTGCTAAACATTAAGGAAGTGGCTCTTGAAAGAAGGGAACTGAAACACATGAAGTATAAAAAGGAATTGCACCATCTCTCAGAAAGACGATCTAGAAAGGTCAGTCTGCACAAGAGAAGTTTGCAATGAATGTGAAACAGGAAAGGTACAGCTTCAGTCTCATTGTTTGGTTGGCACTTTATCTCTGATAACAACATGTAGAACAACATCATTAGAGATTCTTTCGTTATGTCTGCCTACAAATATTGCATCCACATTGTGGCTAAATTGTTTCAGTCTGTAAAGCTGTCATCATGAAGACCTACCAACACAAACAGCCACACAGATTGTGCAAAAATGTTTTCTGTACTGTCCTCACACAACTCAGAAAAGTTGAAACAGTTGTTCTAAACAACTTTTATTTGAACTTCTTGATATTCTGCCTGTCAACTATACCTGCTTATTTGGTGTCACACCGGTGAATTCAGTTTCAGGTTGGCTATACAGACATTCCAGATGCTGCACGCTCATTAGAGGACAATCAATGCATTATAAGCAAAACTTAAAAAACACACATTTAATACGTTCACAAGTACTTTTCAAACCCCAACCTAGTTTTTAATTGTTTACTAATTAATTTAAAGGCAGTTCGGCCAAATGGCCCAACAAAGTTGACATTTGTCATGAGTCTTGTAGCTTGTGCTGATCAAGGAAATGCAGTGTTTGTTTGCTCACTTACTCTAAACAATGCGGAACCAAAGTTCGCCTTGTTTTCTGTTTCTTTCCTAAAGCAAACAATAAAACACTAGACGCTTTTTAGATTACGAGAAAAGTTTACTTACTGTTCTATAGCTCAAGACTACCACGGACGACCAGAGTGGATGTCCGTTTTTTACCTAAATGATGTCATTATTATTTGGGAATAAAAGGAGGGGAGAGAAATCACCTGCCGACGTCATTTCCTGTTACAACACAGCCTTCAAAGTAAATGTTTTTGAGATAACGCTCCTAAAGCCTTTACTTGGAAGGGGTAAAGCTGGGGGAGGGGGAGGGGGAGGGGGAGGGGGAGGGGGAGGTTGGAGGCCATGAACATTTTAGAAAATATGACCAGTCTGAAAAATTTGCTTCCACTGCTGCTGGCAATTAGTTATAATGACTGTAGTTAGTTTTGAAGAACATTTTTGGGCTTTTTTTTTTTTTAAATTTATTTTGTGTGTTATGTTTCGCACAAACATATTTAAACACAGCTTTATTTTGTAAGGCCTTCGGTGATTACAATGGATTCACAGAAAGTTCTTATGGTACTCAATCCAAGCCCAGTCTCGTGATAGAACATGCGATTGCTGCATCAGCCCATGTGGCGCCTGAAAAGAAAGCTCTTGGTTCAGTTATGTTTATGTCTGTCCAGAGACCATTCACTGCCTGTAAGACACTCTTGATGTTCGGTCATGTGCTGTGCCTGATATGGATTTATAAATAGACCAACATTAAGGCAGCAGTTGTAAGGGCAACAGGCTACCTTCCACCCCACCCACCCAGAAAAGAGGAGCTGCAGATTTTGCTCTCGGTGCCAACGACTCACAGTCAAGTTCACAGCCAGCACTTTGTGATCTTAGTCGTGTGTCTGCTAATGTATCTGCTTGTGTCTGCCTGTCCGTCATGTCACCTCTTCTTTAAGAGGATCACATATCATCTTATTGTGCTGCCCAATGCACTGTCTCTTTGCTCATTACTTTGCAGGGTTTTAATTGTGATAATGTGTAATATATTGTGTGTCATCTGTCAATTCATGTGACTGAGTGGTCCTTTATTTTCAGAAAGCCAATCTTACTTAGTCAATTACTCTTGGAATTTAAAATTATATTTATTTTATAACCTTTGCACAGATACACCTGTTTCTTCATGTTTCGGGGTCAATGCTAGGCTAAGCTAACTGGCTGCTATCTGGAACTACTCATCTAACAGTGAGAATTTAAGTAGGGGGATTTCCTAGCTTGTTATATGGTTCTATTAATACTGAGTAAAAAAAAAAAAAAAGGTTTAATGCCAAAACTACTGCTCTAGGCAGCTTGGAGCAAGATTGTAAGAAAGTGCCAAAAACCTGTATGCGAAAATAAACTGCCCGGCCAAAGAAAAAGTCACCCCCTGCAAAAAGGTAAGCCTCCCATTGGATAATTACTGCATGGATGATTATGTTTAACAAGTTATTTAACCCTGAGTGATGAAGTGAGTAGCTTCTCATTTCTTAAACAACCATGTTAGAAGACATATCCTGTTGTCGTGGAAAAGCTGTTAATCTGCTGCAGAAGGGCCAAATTATTGGCATGCACCAAGCAAAGAAAACATCTAAGGAGATTGCTGAAACTACTAAAATTGTTTTATGAACTGTTAAACGCATTATTAAAAACTACAAAGATAGTGGGGAACCATCATCTTGAAGGACAAAATATGATTGGAAAAAACATCTTGAATGATCGTGATTGATGATCACTTAAACGTTTGGAGAAATCAAATCATGAAAACTCACAGCTATGTTTAACAGTGAGAGTAAAGAATTTCTACACACACAATGAGAAGGGAACTCAAGGGACTGGGACTAAACAGCTGTGTAGTCTTAAGAAAACCATATATCAGTGATGCTAATCGATAGAAAAAAAGACTACCTGAATCTACTGAATGATCAGGTTATTCTATCAATGTATTTCTTCTTCCCTGATGGTGTATTTCGAATTTCAAGATGGCTATTCCAGAATTCATCTGCCTCAAATTGTGAGATCAAGTGGTTCAGTGAGCATGAGACTTCATTTTCACACATTGATTGGCTGGCACTACTCTAGACTTTACCTTCCAAATCTTCTCTATCTACTCCTTCAACCCTTGGTACTTCTGGAGCTTCTCATGTTCCTCTGTCTTGATGTTGCTTGGAACTGCTACATCTATCACCTCGGCCTGTTTCTGGGGTTTGTCCACCACCACAATGTCTGACTGATTGGACATCATCAGTTTATCAGTCTGGATTCGGAAGTCCCACAGGATCTTAGCTCTTTCATTCTCTAGAATCCTTGGGGGTGTCTCCCATTTGGACTTCAGGACCTCCAACTCATACTCGGCACAGATGTTCTTGTACACTATTCCTG
>JBAMYA010000020.1:13995404-14008355 GCA_037176975.1 Arrhamphus sclerolepis | reverse complement strand
CTATTCCTGCTACTTGGTTATGGTTGGTTACCTGCCTGCATGTTACACCCTGCTATTATGTGCTGGATGGTCTCAGGGGCTTCTTTGCACAGTCTGTACCTGGGATCCTGTCTGGTGTGACAGTATGGAGTTAGAACAGTCTCAACAGGCACGAATGCACAGCACGATGCGCAAATGCACGACAAGATTCACAAATGTGCAAGATGATTTGTAAATGCACAGGACAAGATTCGCAAATGCACGACATGATTCGCAAATCGTCCCAGGTGTCCACCCAGGACAGGGGTTTAACCAGGTATTGACCCGGCGGACCCCCAACCTGGAGTGATCGCCAGCGAAGAAGTGTGTACATGGACGCAATGATGTAGGTTTCTGGAGCTCCTCTGCTCCATCACTAGTCCTCGGCTCGCTGGCAACCATGACTCGCTTGTCAGAAAGACGTCGTTCTCAAACATGTCTGACCAAAAGCATCTGCCCACCGGGGGATGTTTGTGTAAAAACAAAACAACAAAAAAAAAATACATGTGTGAATCTTGTACTGTGCATTTACAAATCATCTTGCACATTTGCGAATCATGTCGTGCGCATTTAGAATCATCTTGTGAATTTACGAATCTTGTCCTGTGCATTTTCGCATCGTGCTGTGCATTCGTGCCTGTTGAGACTGTTCTAACTCCATATGATAGAGCTCTCTTGATCTTGTATTCAGAGCCTGTTGTTGTGTTGCCATGATTAGTGCCTCCATGCTAGCTTTCTTTCAGACTAGCCTTTTGCTAGCCACTGGTAGGACTTCTGGATATCAACCATTCCCTCTATCTGTTGATGGTACATCCTCTGTAAGGGTTTGTCCTTCCATGATGATGCCTCATCCTCTTCCACATCAGGTTTCTTCTGCCTAAGACATTCACTTAGCAGTTCATCATTGGGGTTCATCTTCAAGACATATTCACAGAAGATGGACCCTGGATGGTGGTCTTCACACACCAATTCACTGCCTCCCTCCTTCAGCTTAGCGTATAGTGTCAGAATGCTGGATTTTGGGTGAAATCCTCCATGAACTGTGAGGAGCTCTCTTGTCTTGATATCAGTGGCTTCCACTGATCCTCCTTTGGTCAGTTTACCTGCAAGGTATCTGAGTACTGGAAGGGCATACATGTTGATTGCCTGGACTTTATTCCTCCCATTCAGCTGGCTCTTCAGGAGCTGCCTTACTCTCTGTAGGTACTTGGTTGTAGCTGACTTCCTTGCAGCTTCTTCGTAGTTGCCATTTGCTTGCAGTATCCCAAAGTCTTTATAACTGCCCTGGACATCTGCTATGCTGCCTTCTGGTTGGTCAAACCCCTCAGCTGCGATCACTTTTCTTCTCTTGGATACCATCCGGGCGCATTTATCAAGCCTGAATGACATTCCAATATCACTGCTGTGCACCCTCGCGAGATGGATCAGTGAGTCAATGTCTCGCTCAGTCTTGGCATACAGCTTGATGTCATCCATGTAGAGGAGGTGGCTGATGACTGCTCCACTTAGGGACCGGTATCCATGGCCAATCTTCTCAATGATGAGGGGTGGGGGGGTACAGGCCTATGCAGAACAGCAGTGGGGATAGACCATCTCCTTGGTATACACCGAACTTGAGGTTCACTTGTGCAATTGCCTTTGAATTGGCCCGTCATATGCATATGTACATTATTTATTTATTTAGTTTCTTGTTCTCCATTCCACCTGTCAGTGTTGGTGTATTTGCTAGTTTGCACCATCTATTTGCTTTGACCTTGAAGCCCCATTTCCACACATTTTTATGCACCTACATACCACACCCTTTCTACCAGGACCTCCCCCTCATCACTTTGATCCTTAAGTTGGGGCCTCTCTGAAGCATTTGTTAGTGTGTGTGTGTGTGTGTGTGTGTGTGGTAAGGGGGTGCTGTGAATAACTTCCTCCAGGCAGGCAGCCAGGCTCTGTCATCTGCCAGTGCAACACTATCCATCCTGTCAATCTTGCTTTATAATTGTAACATTCTCATGTTCTCCGGCTGAGCAGAGAAGTTTCCAACATAGTGACAAACACACACACACACAAACACAAACACACACACACAAATGTATTCAAATATTATTCTATACTGCATGTAATATATTTGCAAAAGTAAATTTAAACATTGCAGTTAAAAGTCACAGTACAAATTCATAAATTTATTCAATATAAAAACAGTGTCATCACAGTGTCAGAGATCTATTTCTCTACAGAGTTAATCTCGAATGGTTAATAAGCAAGAATGCAAGAAGAGAAATTAATTATGTTATGAATGCAACATTAATTCATTTATCCCTTTTCTAAAACCCCTTCAACCAGTTCAGGATCACTGGAGTTCATGTCAGCTGTCATCTGATGAGGGGAATTGTATACCCCGGCGTGGCTGCCAGTCCATCACAGCGCCACACACAGACAAATAAACATGCTATCTCAAATGCAGCGCTATGGACAATTTCTAATCATCAATTAGCCGAAGATTTGTGTTTTTTGGACCGTGGGAGTTTCTCAAAGTAATGGGCAGTGCCCATGCGGGTATTCACTGTTGCCATGGATTTAAGGTTCCTGGTTCAAGTCCCAGCTAAAGTCTTTCTGTGTGGAGTTTATATATTCTCTCTGTGGGAGAATATATTGTCTCTGTGTACTCTAGCTTCTTCCCACAGTTTTAAAAGTGCACCTTTAGGTTAAATAGTGATTTTTACATTAACTGTAGGAGCGACTGTGAGTGTACATGGTTGTTGTCTTACTTGTCTCTGTGTGGCCTTCTGATGGACTGGCGACCATTCTGCCCTCTGTCTTGCATGGTAGTAGCTAGGATAGGATACAGTAGGCTATGTAAAGGAAAGAGTTTGAGAATCTGAAGTATTTTCTGTACAGAGGAAGCAAAGTTAAAAACTAACAATGGCTGGCTGTGCTCTTTAGGCCTTTAGGCAGCGCAGCATTCAAAACAGACAAGATTTAATAGCAGTAATCGCTGCATAAGGTATAACCACTAAAAGACGAACTTCATTTTTCAAAACTTTGCTGTGGAAAGAATATTTATTTAAAAAAGATACTTAAACAAGGCATGTCAAAAGCATGGACATACATACCTAACCATATTATGAGTAATATAATGAGGGTATATGATAGCACATCAAGACTGTTTTGGAAATCAAGGGCACTGTGTCCTTCAGGCAAAAGTAGAAATGATGCACCTGGCTTGCTATCAGCACACAAGCCATCATTCATGATGGTATGTAGGTGCATTACTGCACACACCATGAGTGACATACACATTATTGCATCACATATCACTGAAACATCATTCATTCCAAATGAGATATAAAGGGATTTGGAGTAACACACACTACCGTCAAGATGAGACCTTGTCCAGGGTTGCCTTCATTATTTCAGCAGGACTATGTCAAAGCACGTTCTGCACATATTATACCAGCACGGCTCAATAAAAGAGTGTAGGTGCTAAACTGTCCCACCTGTAGTCCAGTCTTGTCACTCACCAAAAAAAAAATTTGGCACGTTATGAAACTAAAAATACAACAAAAGGATGCCCCGAACTGTTGAGCAGCTGAAATCCTCCACCAAGCAATAAAGGGAGAACATTTCACTCTCAAACTACAGCAGTCTCATAAATTGAAACATCTTTATAGTGTGTGTTGAAGAATTGGTGATTATTTTCAAACTATTCAAGCTAAAAGGACAATCTACAAACTTTATGGGCATAATCGTCTGCTTCTTTTCACTTCTGTGCTTGAATGAAATGGAATAATCAAGTTTATATGAGTTTCTAAATTGTGCTTTCGCCTTTAAGAGTATCTAACCAATGGAGTTTATCCCAGAACACAGCTTAAAACACAGAGCAAACCATCTTTCAACAGCCACTCATCCTCACACACTTTAAAATGATAATTCAGCCAAATCACTGTTCACTCATAAATGGGACCCTGCTGCGAATAAGATCTTAAGACAGTGATGTGGTATTGAGTTATCAGAGGAAAAGCATGAGCAATGACGTCCTCCCTCTCATTTATCACACTTTCAGTCAGAGAGACCAGATCCAATTACGAAAGGTTCTGTGGGCTTAACAATCGCCTGCTATAAATACACGCACAGGGCTTTCCACATTGAATGACACACCCACATACAATCTAATACTGTTGAACGAACATACGTACATCCATACAACTTCAACACAGCCAGCATTTTTGTCACTGAAAAGTATACTTAGGCTGCTGCATTGTGTTGGACTGTCCAAAAACAAAAAGCAAAAAAGAAAAACCATACCTGGAAAACCTCATCTGCGGGTTTTTCAGAGAAAGACTAGAATATAGAGAAACACTGTGGTCCCCACAAGGCTTCACAGAGTTATTTAAAGGTCAGTCCATCAACAAACAGCAGCTGCAGCATCCTCACAAACAAACTTATTAGCTTTCTTCCCCCTGGAACAATATCATCTCCGGCAATCAGCTGCGTTTTCTTTTACTCTGACGCGCACACACACACACACACACACACACAAGCACTGTCATGTTACATATGACTTATTGCAATTGAATTTTGAATAATACTTACACGAGTAATTCTGTCATTAATGTATAACTTCATAACATTATGATATTAATATAATTTATGTGAAAAAGAGCTACTGACACATGACCTTAGCCAGGGACTATCACCTCATCCATCAGCTTCAGAGTTGGCTGGTGTCATGCTTCAGCTCAGGCCATCCAATTGTTGAATCATTGCCTGAATATTTATGGAAGCTTCCATTAGTATTTTTATGGTATATTCATCACATATATAATACACACATCCACAATCTGTAACAGTTCATACAGTATACCTGTTTTATTTGGATTGCCAGTGCAAGAAATAACTTCTGGCTGAGGCCTTTCTGTCTGCTGAATTTCTTCTTTGTTTTTCTGGCGTGAGTGAGTCTCTTCAAAGTCCAAAAACATATATGATATCTCTATGCTTGTCCAGTGGTGGATCTGTCTAGGCTGCACAATCCCTCTCATGCTCATCAGAAGCTGCTTGAACAGGGTGAAAGGAGTGCAGAGAATAGACAGATTTATTGCCATTATTGAGTATTAGTGGTTTGAGTGAAATGAGTACATGGGTGGATGGATTTAGAGGCTACTGGTAAGTTGAGCTTATCTTTACCATCTTTCCCATGTGTAGCAGCAGTGTCTGAGAAACTTAGAAGTATCTTCTCATAGTATAACTTCTTGGTGCACAGTAAATGGAGGAGATGGCTGTCAGGTTTCATCAGTCACTGAATTCCAAACATGATATACGCTGACATAAGGATGTATTCTGAGTCTGGATTTGGGCAACATCAAGGGGAACATGCCTGACCTATTCAATATATAAAGAATAAAGCATAGTCACAGAGGATTAGATGCCAAAGAGCTCTGTAGACAGATATAGAAATACTTTTATTTGCAATCACTGTCTCAGCAGCGCTGCAGTCATCTAAGTTCTCATATGAAATTGTCATTCTCTGCTTTTCTCATCACATCTGACCTATGCCTCTTGACTTGTGCAACATACTGTCATTTTGTAAGATAATGAACAACTAAATGCAAGCTAGACTTCATTTTGCCTCCTCCTCTTTTCTCCCCGTGTTCCTTTTTTCCAATCTGTCTGCCAGCTCCAAAATCCAAATGACCGGTACGTGGTGTACAGTAGGATCGGATGTCAAGCGGCTGAATGCAGTCGGCACAGCAGTCTGCTGTGGCCCGAGTGGCTTGGTACGGTGTCATCTTCCTCTGATCAAGGAGGATGCCAACACCAGTGCCATGTGTGACAAAGACACACATGACAGGGTAATGTTATATAGAATCCTCTTAAAAGTCTCCTGATATTCAGCTGGTGGAGGTGGGAGATGGGGGAGGATTTACAGACCCAAATGAAAAAAGAAAATCTGTATGGGATTTTCAGTTTATCTCCTCAGGGAATTTCAGTTCCTGTTCATATACTTTGATACACTATTCCAAGATTGTCAAAGTAATTTTGAGAATGAGGTATATGGGTTGGTAATTTGCATAAATTCACACAAAAACTTGGTTTCACAAGGATTGCATAAGGGCTCCAAACTATCCCCAGTTAGTGCACAAATTTATGAGGCCTAAAAGCTTTCAGTAGACTCCAACTGCAGAAGCAGAAAGAAAAAAAATGTTAGTCTTGAAAGTTAAAAAATAATTAATGAATTTAATAATGCCCAAGCAGGAAAAAGAGTTTAAATAAGAAACACAGAAGGAGGAATCACATCCTGAATATTGAAAATTGAAACCAGAGTAAAACTAAAGCTCATTCAAAGAGGTGTTCCTGTATACAATGTATATTAAGTACAGTATAACCATAAGAAATACCATATTTCTCATTTTCCAAAGTTAAAATAAGGCTCACCTGTAAAGTATTTCCAAAAACATTTAATGTCAAATATTTGTTGCTGGTTAGCACCATTTTTACAAAACATCTGGCAGTATTTTCAATGTGCACAAGTGTCCATAATAAAAACACATACAGCAGGAGAAAGGAGTACTGAATGAACACTTAAAGTGTTTATAGCTGCTCATCTTATCACTTCTTACTGTGATTCCTCAACCTATAAATGTTCTTAGTTGAGATACAAAATAAATTCATATAAACAAAACCATGACTGAGGAAATGTGAAAGAAAAGAGTCTTTTTTGATAATCAGGCACAAAATTCATCTGAGGGATGAAACCCGCTGATGTCAAGCAAAAAATATCTGCAGAGGCATTTGATTTTCACGCCTTCTATGATATACGTTTTCACAAATTACTAAAGGATTATCCTTATCGTTGTTGTCGAGTCAAGTCTGCTTAGACTTTTATGTGAAAAGGAGCTGTAGCTCTTAAATCACAATAATCAGTTCAATATGAATTATTTAATTTTATGTCTTGCATTATGCTATGTTTGGAATTTAATATTTACTTAGTGTGGTTCACCATTCGGGACGTTTTATCAAAAGGCACTTTGTACTTTTCATTAACCAAATCCAGTTTCATTGTAAAGCTGCTGCAAAACAGCAGCACAGAAAATTTTCATTGGCTTAAGGCAATAAGGATCATAACTGACAGTGTCAAAGTAAAAATGTTGGTAAACTTTGGTCCAAGACCTTCCACAGGAGCAAAGTAGGACTGTAACTACTTTTTAAATATAAAGATCTCAGTAAATATTTCCCTGTTGAAAAGTGGGATTCCAGTGTTCATTATTACAAACTACATGTGTGATTATGTCTGCTTTCTTCCACCAAGAATTTTGCTAACTTAGCTTCTGAGTGGCATCATAAAGGCTTTAGAAAACATGCTGTTTAAGAAATTAGTGTGTTTCTGAGTGTTTACTGGAACACTGTATTGTGTCTACTTGAATATGCATTCAATTTTCTAGCACAGCAAGAATGTAATATTACAAATGCACACAAAATATATAGAAAATATAACTTCCTGAAAAGCTGAAACCATTTTGGATCTGAAATCAGTCTTATAGTGCATTACACTAACAAAAATACCATTTTCAATTATAAAAAAAAAATAATTGTCTCTTGAAGGATGTCAGACACATTTGGGAGATCAGAAGTAATGCTCAACGAAAGAACATCTTGTTATATGTTTTTTTTCTGCCTCTTTTGTGTCTATAATCTTTTTTTTTTTTACAACTATCAGAATGGCAGTGTATCCATGAAGATTTTCTCCACTATTGGTGGAGGAGGGACGAGGTCCTCCAGTTTCAGGTAGAAGATGCGCTGCAGGCCCTGTGTGCACAGAGTCCTCAGCTCAGGGAGTTTTCCCAGGAGACGAGAAAGGTAGTTGGGCTGTGTCCGACTCAGTTCCGATCCCTTTCCATTCATGTATTCTCTCAAGCAGGAGATCAGATTACTCTGAAAGTCCTCGACTCGTCTCGGCTCCTTGAGGCCATGGCGGTCTAAACACAAGAGATTCCCATTAGAAACATAGCCTCAAACACAAACATAATAATCAAATGAGACTTACGGAACTGAAAACCAAGGAAAGGTTCTTACCGGTGACGATGACCAGTGCCGAAAGACAGGAAAACAATGAGATGTCTAAGTTCATACGGTGAAGGCTCTGAGAAAAATCCATGATAGAGTCAATCCAGTTGCCAAAACTGCGTGCGCACTGCTGTCGGTGGAGGACCATGCCATTACAGAAGATCAGCTTGTTCTTCTCTGGATTTGACCTGAACAGTTTTAAAACATAACATAAACTACTAAACAGGACATAATCAAAGCACTGAAAGGTGAATAATAATGTTGTGGAATATTTTTGCAACAGTAACTTTTCTAAAGGCCATTACAAACCTGTATGCGAGGCGGAGAATAAAGAGCTCAACGAACGCAGATTCAAGGAGCAGCTCCTGGTCCTCCGTGCAGAAATCTGTGTAACCTGGGATGGTTTGAGCCCAGCTTCTTATCACATCCAAAGCTCCAGTCAACAAGTCGTAGAACTGCTGGATATCACTGGCATCCTCCTTTTCTTTCAAATCTTCCATCTTCTCCTGATACTGAAGAGGAAGAGAAGAGAATATTGATGAGAAGACTTTAAAGGTCACTGTGCTCCCTCTACTTACGGAGAACTGCAACCTAAAAGGATTACCTTGGAGTAGTTGAGCTTTCCAATCGTTGGGTTTGAGTCTAAATGTGCCCGAACAAGAGAAGCTATGACGTTGACGCTGGGACTAGCGGATGAAGCCTCAACTGTGGTCTTGGGTTTGGAGGGCAGGCGACCTCTGCGACCTTTGAGGCTATCTGTGCGAACAACTATGGCAAGGACAAGAGAAGAAACACACGTTCCTTACACCGATGCATCCAACACTTTAAGAAACAACTGCTGGCAACATAGATCTCTAGTTACACATATCTGCATTTCTAAGCTTTGGTTTCCAAAGACTCTCGTTACAAACTCAGGTCTGTTGGAGGCATAAATTATCCACTGAAGGCTTTAAAAAAAGGCCTCAGTGGGCTTTACCTTCTTTGACCATTCCCACAGTGAGACATTTCTGGAAACGGCAGAATTGGCATCGATTTCTCCTCCTCTTGTCCACTGGACAGTCTTTATTGGCAAGGCACACATACTTTGCATTTTTCTGAACAGTTCGCTGTCAAATATAGAAAAATAAATGTTATGAGATGCTGCAAACGTATAACATTATGCATCGGTAAGTCTACGTACAACCTTATGTTTAGATATATTCAGCCAATTGTAATAATTCTATGTGTGTGTTTTTTTAAATACTTGGCATGTTTCCTTTTACACCTCAGAAATACATGAAAGCATTATTGGATTAATTAAATTCATCATTACAGTAAAAATACAATACAGTATTTGAAATTGACAAAACTACTTATATTCAAGAGACCAAAACAAACTATGGCTGAGAATGTATTTAAAGTAATCAATGGAAATTCCTTAATAAATATCTGCTTTATGTACGTTTTCAAGAGTTGTGGCCAAGATTATGCAATGTCTGGGGAAGTTTTACACAAAAACAAAATAAAAAAAACAAAACCTTGTCAGTGCTCTCTGGTGGATAATGTTTGTTTTAGGTGACCACACCTTAACAAAAACGTACTACATTTCTCTTTTCTGTGATTAATCCATTATTAATCCAGTGTATAAATGACAAACACCTTTAACCCTAATCCTTAACATGAAAAAGTTGGAACATCCAACAAAAGACTGAGTCTCTGAAGGAGTAAAGATGAGGAGAGGCTCCAGAAATGTTTGACATGTTTAAGATCTATGTTCAGAGAAGACAGTGAAATAGAGGTGCACGTTCTCCCTCTGCACTGCATAATGTCACTAAACTATCCAAATAATTGAAATATGTACAGGGAAAGAGCTAGGATATAGCAGGTATAGATAATGGATGGATGGATGGATGGAAAGAGCTTTAGCTGGACACCTGTCGTCCAGTCCTGCAGACAGCACAGCATCATGAACCGTCATTCATCAACAGGTGATTCAACCGCATGGGGAAGAGATTAGTCTAATAAACTGTTGTCAAGCACTACAATATGGAGCTGCAGCCATTTATAGATAACAATTTCTATTTGTTAACCTTCAGCAGTAACAGCAACAATGCAACAAAGTGCTTCACTGGTTTTTGTCAGGATGCAACATTGAAAAGTTGTTTAAGCTGTTCCAAGTTTTTTAAAGTGCTACAGTATGGAATCAATGTATATAAATAAAGCTAAATAAAGCTGAAGAGAAATTTTAGAATAAAAGTTGAGTGTACTCAGTTTAATAAACCTGCAATAATAATAATAAAGATCAATCTTTCTTCTTTTCTTTTTTTTTTTTTTTTTACCTTGAAGAAACCTTTGCATCCCTCACAGGTACGGACTCCGTAGTGCTGACAGGATGCATTATCGCCACAAACTGCACAGCGACCTTCGCTGGATCCTGTGTTTGCAGTTCTGGGAGAGATTATGACCCCCTCCACCATCCTGGGGCTTTCTAAAGGTCCATGTTCCACTGATGTGGAGGGACAGTGAAGTGGGGAGACGTGCTGCTGAGAAGACAGGTAGAAGGAATCATCTTGACCAGGGTGAGCATCCCGATGCTGTCCCAAGGTGGATTGCTGCTCTGGTGTTGGGCTAAAGTTGAAAAAGGAAAGTTGCTGAGCCATGGTGGTCTTATCCACAGACGACGGGGTGGCTGGGGGGAAGGGGCTGAAAGGAGAATCCCAGACAGGTGCAGACTCTGTCTGAAAACCTGGTGTTGGAGGAGAAGCAGTGGCATAGATAGGGCTGCCATAGCAGTCAGAGCCACATGATGAGAGTGTTTCATCAAGGCAGCTAAATGCAAAGGATCCTGGGTAACAGCCATACACCTGGAGATCATCCAGCTTGAAGGCTTGGTTCTGCATCTGTGGGCTGGAGCTTTCAGCTGCAACAGTGTGGCTGAAAGAAACTGCAGAGGCAGGAGGAGCAGTGGTAATCTTGCAGGAGTAAGCATCAAACTCCCCAACATAGCCATTTCCCACCAAGGTATTGATGCTGGGCAGTGGAGGCGTAGAGAGCTCGTCATTATGCCCTCTGATTTCCATACCCAGTTTGGCACTTATGTCAGCAGTCAATAGCTCAGAGCTGAAGTAGCTGTCATGGGGCTGGGATGCATACTGAGTTTGTACACAGGGCATTGCTGGGAGAGGACAGAAGAGACATTTTATTCAAACAATGCTTCTTTGACACAAACTTTCTAATCAGTGAAACTTCTGTCAAACATCTACATTCAATAGTAATACTTATACCATACTTTTATCATTACTTTTAAGAATATTAGCACACAAACGCACTGGAGAGAACTACAACTGACCCTTTTAGCCATGTCAACAGTAGCCAGTTTAAACACCTTTAGTGCTCACTATCACATTTTTTTTTATCAGCATGCCATTTCTCTTGCTCCAGGCCCTTTCTGTCCTCTTTGGAAAATGCAGAGGGTGGTCCAGCAGAGCACTCAGATATTGACAGATATTGTGTTACTGGCTGTTAATGCTTTGAAAACCTCCTTCAGTGGAGGGCAACCCTCCTTCACAGCGGCTGTACCAGGGAGTGTTGCAGATTGTATTTCAGGGTGGGCTGAATGCCAGATTAAATGGGAAAGGTGGCAAAGCCTGTTTCAGCGTGTGAATGTGTTCGTCTGAATGGGTGTGTATGAACAAGGTTTTTGAACTTTGAACAATTTTACAATACATAAGTGTGAAGCGCATCTAATAAGAGAACACCTCATTATTCTTCAAAAGACTTCTGAATTAAAATCTAAACTTACAATTAAGCTTTACCCTGTGATTATACCATTCTCTTAGACGTCTTCTTGCAAACAAATGTCAGAGAGAAGCTGAATTCTAGGAAACAAACCAAATAACTGATCATAAAAAGAAATTGCATGATTATGTCATGATTAACACTCTATTTACTCATTTATTAGTTATTAGGTAAGATCCACCTGCAAAGACGAAGTGAAATTTGTTTCAACAGCCTCATTCTTCCAGCTTTTGTGATTTGTTTTGCTGGAACGGCATGTCTAACATTATTTTATGTACAGATGTACCAGTGAGTCTGCAATAGTTTTGTTAAATCAGACAGTAAATTATAACCTTTATTGTGGTAGTATGCATAGTACAGCTGTTGTGTCAGATTGAAATGGTTTAAATTAGGTGTTACATTATCGGTGTAACTTACGAACTTACAGATGCTACCTTAAAAAAATAAGCATCAGACATCTTTAAAAAAGGATTCAGCATCAAAACCAATAAAATAACTGCAGTCCTTTAAATATGCTGTCAGTGGTCCTTTTAGTTTTTCCGAGTTTAATTCGCTAAATAAAAGCACCCTGAAGTAATATATCAACTTTCACTCACCTGTTTCAGGCAAATATCCAAATTTTGAAGCTTTCCTTTATTCCAAGAACAGAGAAACAGATGAAGTCTTCTCTGCCAGCTGCTTGTCAGCACAACACACTCATTCAAACACACTCTCTCACACACATACTGGGTCAGACCGACGCAGTTGCTTCCATACACTCTTGTTTTATTTTGGCTGCGTCGACAAGAAGGCGGGTCCATGTCCAAAAGTGGTCAATGGGGATGTGGAGCGTTCCGGATCGTGAGCCAATCAGAGTTGCGGCTGTCACGCAGCCGTTCTTCCGTGTGACGCACGCACGGGATTCCATTGACGCAAGAGACGAGAGCGTGCATCGTTCTAATTATAGAGCACAAAAAGACCTGCCTCGACATGAGGCTATTACTGAATGAAAGATGGTAAAAATAACTGAAGTTCGGAGACGCGGGCGTTTCATGATTGGAAATGTTGTAAAGAGCGTTATTGTGTCATAGATGAGGAAACACCTGCAAAAAGTTTATAGATCGG
>JBAMYA010000020.1:13979305-13991697 GCA_037176975.1 Arrhamphus sclerolepis | reverse complement strand
ATATATGTATACATTAACAAAGGAATAAAAAGGAATTTTGGTTTGGTTTTCTTGTTTCTTGTTACCGTAGTTCAATGCCATCATCCGGTTTCCACATTTGATTATTGGATGAGGAAGTGTTGCATGTGCGTTAAAATCTTAAACTGAGGTTCGAAATGCGCTCGTGAGAAAGTTCCACTCGTAAGAGAGGAATTTCATATCCATGAATGCTTGTCAGGATCTGAGCCAGCACCGCTCTGCAGACTGAAGCCCGAACATCCAAGAGAATGAACAATGACCTAAACATGGTTTTCAGTGGATGGAGACTTTAAATCCGTCCACCAGTATGAGCTACACCGTCTTTATTTCACATAAAAGCAGCAGCAACATCAAAGCGGCACAAAGAAGCCCACAAACTGTTGATAATGCGAGTCTCTTTTATTCTGAAGTAGAAAGGAGACTAGCTGGGATCCCTGGTCCCTGATACTGATGGGGTCAGTGGTCTTACCTGGTCATTTTCACCTTGACAGGGTTCAAGAGAACTACATCCAAAACTGGACGTCCTGGTCCCACCCGCAGGGCTGAGCTGGCAGACGTTTCCAGCGTGATCGCTGCTCAGCATCCAGAACATGGCAGGTATTCAGAGCGGCGGCGCTGGAGGGTCCCTGGGGAGCCAGACTGAGGCTGGGAGCATTGCAAAGGTCAAAGATTGCAGGGGGAATACTTCCAAGGTGCCTGCAATCATCTGACAGAGGGGGGTGGGGGCTGAGCGGGGGGCATTCGTTATGCAGTTCAACGAGTGACATGAATGCGTTTGCAGAGGAACTGACGCTGAATCTGGACCCCCAGACTCAAACACAGATTATGACACGTGCGTTCCTTAAATGGATCATCCAGCATATGTTCTCTGCATCCTGGCTCTCCTTCGCTCATACGCCGGGCTCCCCGGTCGCCGGGCTCCCCGGTCGCCGGGCTCACCGGTCGCTGGCCGTGATTTATCAGCCCCTCTCACTAATGAAGACCAAGTAAAAGCTGTCAGCGAGAGTTATGTCCCCCGTTACAGAAAAGTTTCCTCCTGGACGCAGCCAAACATTCACGAGTAAAACTTATTACCCCTCTTTCAGGAATATGTTTGTTTGTTTGTGTTTGTTTGAAATCATGATGCAAATCATCTCGTCACAGTAGGTAAATAAAACCACGACGCCTACATGTGACTTTTCACTGTATTTACGAAACAAAGAAAGACTTTTGAAAAAAGCAAGAATCTGTGTTGGTGATACGGAGAACCTCCAAACGATTATCAGCAGGAGTACCGGTAGTTTATGGTAGTCAGGTGTTTATTAATACAATGCCAAGAGGGAAAGACATCAGCAATGGTCATGGAGGAACATCAATCTGTAAAGGGTTATGAAACCATTTCCAACCAACATGGAATTCAATGTTCTAATCAGAAGTGAACGTCTCCCCAAATTTACTCTACAGATCTCTTTGATGTTTTGTAAATCACTTTCCATGCAAAGACTGGGATCCATATAAAGAAGATTGACGGGATAATGTGTACAACTCTACCCCAAGTTTATATCTTGCATACAAACATTTCTGAGATGAGTCAACCGGAGACGCAGGTGGTTTGGTGGTGAATCAAAGTCACGTTTTCAGACATTTAACTTAAGTTCATATCAGATTTCAGATCCACGTAATCAATAACTAATCAATAGTGGTGGTAATATTTCAGGATGACTGATAATAGATCAGTGCTCCTGGATCTATGTGCTGAACAGACCGACCCAGCAGAACCATGCCATCCTGGAGCATGTACAGGTGTTGACCGCTCACTGGTTTCTGGTAAAATCCGGCTCGTTCCAGCAGGAATTAACCAACAGGTGTGTTTGATAAGAGTAACAACATATAAACTGCAGTCATTTTTAACACGACCAGCCTGACATCCAGTTTCTGACAGTGTGGAGAACAACAACGTTAGAAGACAATTTACAGCAAAGTTCAGGTTCATGAATGTGATGGCTGCAGTTGACTGAAGTCACGTTACCATCAGGACTCTGAGTGCAGATGAATTTGTCCACATAAACCATTAAAACGTTTGACTCAAACATGATTCTGACAGGTAGCAGCTGATTTATGTGTCGAAACATTCGTGAGCTCCTTTTATTGATCATTTATGGTGGAATGTGGGTGTGTTGAAGGTTTAATGTTGTTCACCTGAACAAACTTCCAGTTGGTCTGTGATTTAGAAAGAGAAACTGCTTGCAGACATGCACACAGACGCTTTAATAAATCTGAATCCTTTTTTTTTGGCAACTGACTTTTAGTAAAGATCCTACATGCAGTTTTATAAATGAGGGTCTGTGACAGCGCAGAAGGAGACTGGACAGGTATGGTTTGTGTGTAATGGTTTCCAGGGCGCCAAACTGCATCTGAACAGACCACAAGACCTCTGCAGCTTAAGGTCTTAAGGACCACTGACACCAAAGTGGAGTACTGTCAAGTACAGCTTCCAAGTCATGAACGGACCATGACTTGGGGGGTCCTTTGAAACCAAAAGACCCGAGCACCTTGTCCTGATAGCTCAGAGCCACATCTGGACAGATGCAGGGTCTGAAAATGAGCCACAGGACCTCCTCATTCAGAAGGCGGGACCAGCTGTTGCGTCCCAAGCTGCCTCTGCACGCCGTTGGTTCGTTAGTGGTTTTAGCTTCAGAGAGCTGTGTTCATGCAAATACCCCAAAACCACGATGAAATGAAGCAAAGTTGTAAAAAAAACTGGGGCAAAACTCCTTCAATGACAGGAAACAACAACTACTAAGTTATTTCTGGCAACTGTGGATGTACAAGCTGCTGAATCATGGGTCTACTTACCGTCAACGTGATTTGTCTTCATTTTAGGTTAGCTATACCTTGTTGTGCACCTGAGGGTATATATAAACATCCACAATGAGTGTAAAATGCTGCTAACGATGCGGCAGGCACTGCTGCGGTAGGTACGACACAGGAATCTGAATCAAGAGAGTTTAGCAGCTGATTCCAAAGGCGCCGCAGTATTACCTCTAATGACTGTGCTGAATACCTCATCAAGGAGCCGCCGCTGTCTGCGGTCGCGCTGCTTCCTGTCGCAGCTCCACTTCACCTCAACTCTGGGAACAAAGTGTTCGATACGGGAATCAATGCGCCCGCTACTCACAGCTATGGGCAGATCAGCCGAAAGGTCACAAACCACCCAAAACATCAATTCCTCATATAAAGTGTGCTACCCCTCCTCCCCCTCCTCCCCCTCCTCCCCCTCCTCGTGGCGAGCCTGAAAATATCCCCTCAGCCACTCTGAAGCTTCCTGTCATGAATACAGAGCACCTGCTGTTACCTGTGCTGCCCCGACCGCCGCTGATGCTCATTACTTCACAATTCTGGGGAATAATGACTTAAAAAAAAAAAAAAGAAAAAAATGGTTGCTGTGGAGACAAAACAGTCTTCTACACGAGATTCATTAGCATAATGAACCCTAAATGGCATGAATTCAATATTCGCATCCGACTTTCATTAAGTTATGGTTATGCTAAATGAGTTAGCTAGGGGCAGCGGAGAAACTCCGTATACGTTCACTGTTATTGCAATTAAGTGCATTTCCATACGGAATGGAGCTTGTTTCTTTATGAATGTAAGAAATTAATCATGGTTTAAGTTATTGACCCTGCAGCAGCGGTCAAAGCAAGCGTGCACGTTTTAGACTGAGCACTTTCTTCAGACCGTGGTGGGACTGCTGCTACGGTCCTGGTGTCTCTCTGACAGCTTAAACGTTTGAGATGAAGCCACAAAAGTGTGTGAAAAGAAGAATCCAAAAGGCTGTTGATCACCTGTGAAGTCTTCTGTGGTCACAGTTGGTCCCCAGCTATCCGACTTCTATTTTCAGATGAATTTATTGAAAAAAAAAAAAAAGTTTGAGATCAATCCTTAAAGATGAAACAGAAAAAACAGTCATCAGAACTGAACCGCTGTGTTTTCCTCCATCCTGGGTTCAACTGAGCGGCTCTGACCAAAGACTGTAAATACTGGATGAACTGTCTGGTCATGTGGCCCATAGATTTGGACAGAGAGCTTTTGAAACCTACTTTTTTCTCAAACTGCACCATATTGGACAGAGATGGAACAAGCAGCAGTGAGACTGGAAAGCACCCACCAGCTAAGCTGTTTTTAGCGTGGCTGGCTTAGCTAGGATAGGTCAGTCTCTTTGTAATCTGAAAGGGAAATTTAGAGGGTTTTTGACAGGTACTGCTAGCAAACTACCCAAAGAAAACAGTGTTGTAAACTACATGCAGATTATAGCTTCATTGTTCCCTACACAGCGTTGCTGATTTATCCACGGAAGCCTGTGAAGTTTGGGGAGGACTTTGGTTAAGTAGCCGAGGTTAACAGTTACCAAATGAGTTGCTTAGCCAAGTCTACATGGATATAGCTTAACGTTAATCTAAGTGCTGTTTTAAAATAGACTACTTTTACAATTTCATTGACGCCTGATAAAATTCCAGGTTGACGAGTTCTCATCGCTGCCCATGTGTTTAATTTAAAATGTAATATGGATTATAGTGTCTTTTAGGGAACATCCATCACTGAAAAGTAACTGGTGCACTGCTGTAGATGTGTTGGTCACCTTCTGGCAGGCTTTTAAGATGTAACTGATTTACTTTGTGAATTTTATTTTGTTAAATGACAATAAGAAAATCGTCAGTTCACTATTTTTGCACCGTGATGGAAGCTGAGTACACCATCAAAAAAAACGAAAACTGCACTGAAAAACGTTATGCATGAGATGTTCAGGCTACTCAGCCTGTTATTAACATGTTTGCTAATGTATCCAGTGGTGCAGAGCAGGCACACGGATACATAAATACATTTATATACTTCAAACAAGCGTTCACATTGGATTGACACACGCTCTGCAGTCTATAGTATAGTATAAGGAAATTACATACAGTACATGCTGTCAGTCCATAACATAAAGCAGGGCAGTCTTATCCAGCCCTAATGACGCGTCTAAGGACAGAATGCTCATTTCAGCCATTTGAGACTTGAGACTTGACTTGAACTTGGAAAAAAATGACTTGTGAACATGTCTGGCGTCATGTGATATTTCACAACACTGAGTTTCACCTTCGCTTCTGGAAAGCTGGCTTCGATGATGTGCTTTTGTAGGATTTCTCTTCCTTGCTTGGGTATGACTGTGTTGTAGTTTCCTCTCATTTGGATGCTTCTAGAAATAAAACTATAACACTCAGAGAGTTATGAGCAGTTCGCTCCAGTTTCCAGCTGCACTCTGGTCAATTATTTCCATGTGAATTGTTGCCAATAAATTGCTGACTTTTTTGAAACTGTACAACTAGCATGAGTCCCCCTGTCACTTAAGAAAACTTGTTTGACCGTTTTAAAAAGACTCATTTCCTCCAGCACAATGCAGGACACGGCACTTTAATTCCTTGGTTTCTACACCTTCAAAGGAGTCCTGCTCTGAAATATACATCTGTCCACCCTCCTGGGGATAAAACTTGTCACAGACTTTCCTTCTGGCTGTTTTCCATTCCAAAGATAAACATTAGATGGGCTCAATCAAAGATAACCGTAGAAAGACTTCGATGCCACTCAGCTGGTGGTAAGATAACGGAGAGCAGTCGCCGCTCAGAGACTTAATTCAGTTATTGGTGTGTGTGAGTGTTTCTGGGAGGCTCACTGGAGAAGTTTGGGCAAACTAAAAGACCCGCGGAGAGCGAGGCAGCGGAGGAAACATGACTGGAGGGAATGGCGGCGCGCTAACTTGCTACATCATCTAATTCCTAAAGGTCACGCTGGAGTCGGAGAGGCAGAAAGATCCTTCATAAGAAAGCAAACTACAATATGTATCGACCCAAAGCGTCAGCAGCAGTGGACGCAGGCGACTCCACGTGAGCTCAGTCTGAACTCTTCTGTCCCGGTGAATCATTATGAAGCAGCACTGGAACTTCGTTAAACATTTGGAGGGACAAACATCCCCATCTGCCACTTTAAAAAGCTATAAAGCACACTTTTGATCGGTTAATAGTCTCAGGAGTTTCTCTGCTACGATGGCTAATGCTACAGAAGCTAACTATATTTTAGTGAGGCTGCTTTTTGACCACTCAAAGATTTTACAGAAATGAGGATCTTTTGGCAGTTTTTCTCCCTCTGCCATCTTCATTTCCTACAGCTGGAATCAGAAGCTGAAAGTTCAAATCTCCTCCAGAAGTGATGCTGGAAGGAAGCCAGTACTCTGAGGAACATCTAGAACTTTCTCTCCTGTCTCAGCCATGAAAAACTTAAATTCCTCCATTCTTCAAGACTTATGTTAACTTTGAAATTCTATTTCCTCCATAGAAGACCTGGAGCACCAACTCAGCTGACCATTGTTTGACTGCTCATCCAGATGCCTCTGAGCCCAAAGATGTCAACAATGGCTCAACATGAGGCTTCTTTTTTGCACTGTGAAGTTTTAAACTTGGAGATGCTGCTCTCCCTTGTCGTGCCATACAAAGGTTTCCACAGGATTCCTTCTCCATGTGGTTCCATCTTCTCCTCATGAATCATAAAAGTCCTAGGAAGACTTTTATTGGTCCACCTGAGTGAGCAGGCCAGCATCTTCCAGAACCCACTGCACTTTTCTTATCGTCGTGGAGTCTGGAGTTGAAGACACCATCCACGAACCCACAGTCCTCCCCCAAGCAGTACCGTGGAGAAGAAGTGGAGGTGGTGGAGGAGTAGAAATACCTCAGTGTTCACCGGGACAACAGACTGGACTGGAGACACAACACTGATGCTGTTTAGAAGAAGGAACCAAGCAGATTTTACTTCTGAAGGAAGCTGAGGTCCTTCAGTGTTTCAGATCTTCTATAAGTTCAGTCTGATCTAGAATCATCTGTTGGGGAGCAGCATCAGAGCTGGAGACTGAAAGAAACTGAACAAACTCATAAGGTTAGTTCTGGTTCAGTTCTGGAGACTCTGGAGCTGATTGGTTCCTGACGTGAACATCATCAAGGAGAACCCTGAACATCCTCTACATCACAGAGATTCAGATTCTTCAGATCCTCTACAGGAGATCCTTCCTGAACACAGCTGGAACCTGAGATGGTGAGATGACTGCGATAACTTCAGGATTAAAGGTGTTTTTGAACTGAGTGAACTTAGATTCCTTCAGTGTTTTAATTGTATTTGTCACTGTTGAAGGAGAAATATACAAATCAGTTTGCAAATGTCTACAAAGAATCCAAAGTCAAAATGAATTCAAGAATTGTTGCATATTTGCATATTTTACCTAGTGAGCTTTTGCTAATTCCTGCTTGTGTGAAAGTCAGACTTTCAGTGAGCGTGTTTTAATGTGTTTACGGGGTTAGTGGGGAGGTTTATCAGAAATAAGTCTGGCTGCTGTATGGAAATGAGCTGCTTTACGCCGCTGCCTCCCTCATACGATATGTACGCTGATTAGACTAATGTAATCAGGGTTTGATTAGGAGCCCTGGCCACAGCTGGGCTCCTTATTAACGAGCCGTTAAATAAACATGAACATTAATGTCACACTGGTAATACCACGAGGTTTCAAGGCACAAGTGGAAATGTACTTTTCAAAAACTCATTTTTAAGTCAGAGTATGAATGTGAGGCAGGATTTCATTATCGTTCCAGGACGTTACACTCTGCTATTGTCCATGACGCTAGCGGACCATGAAATTAATACGTAGTGATAAATTATTCATCATCCCAGCCCCCTTTTTTCCCATTACATCTCAAAGGGATCCTTGTTGACAGGGCAGCACCGGACCGTGTGTGGCGCCGCTCATTTGTTTTACTTTGAACACCGGCGTTAACAAGCCCAACGTGACACGTTTGATTAATTATGCCGCTCCGCAAACGACCCGCGGACCTCAAGTGTCATGTCATAAGTTTCACGACGTCCCCGGGCCTTGAGATCCAGGTTGCCTCTTGACCTCACAGAGACACGGCTGAATTACTGTAATCTCTCGGCTTCGTAGAGAAAAAGCTTTGAAGAGCGCCGGAGGCCACGTGGCTGAGGTGGATGCTGGTCTCAGACTGGTCCCGCCACAGCAGGACCTGCAGGGTCAGTTAGCGCCGGGCGTTTGGGGGATCTGTGCTGCTTACTGGTAATCCTGGGCCAGACAGGCCCCTGAATGGCTTTTCTTTTTTTTTTTAATCCACACTGGCTGCACCCGACTGTCAGCTCTGCAGCTCTGAGGAGGCTGGACTGCTTCTGCTGTTACACCAGTTTACATCACTGACGTGCATTTAGTCGAGCTTAAACTGTCTTTCTCAAACAACACAAAGCAAACACGATAAACGCCAGCTCAGATTATTATTTAAGGCCGATCAGGAGACCTTTTGAAAAACATTCAGTCGACTAATTTGATACGATTTCAGGCGTCTCGACGTTAGTGGTTTTAAAAATGTTCCATCATGTAAAAATATGTTTTATATGTGACATTCATCAGTTACAAAGTTGTTTTTATTCATGTTAGCAGGACTTAGCTGCCACTACGTATCTGAATTGTGCATCACTCTGAAGTCTTTCCTTCATCGCTGAAGAAGAAGAGCAGGAGGATCTCTGCTGTTTACTGGCGTCGCCATGGTGAAGCATCTGAGCTCCACTGGTGATGGACCTCTGTAGGAGCTCAGTGTCAGCATGCTGCGATGTTGGGGGCTGTTGTGAGGACCCAAATGCAGAAATAACCCAAACCCGGGTTTATTATCCACAACTCCAGGGAAGCAACATGGGGACAGACCAGAATGGACCGGCCACTTCTGGACCCAGCAGGAGAGCCAGAGTGAAGCTGAAGGAGCAGTACATTTGTTGTTTAGAGTTTTTCCACCAGGGGTGGACATGGGGAGGCTGACTGGTTTAGCTGGGAGTCTGCATTCCCCTTTTAGTGGTAGCTTACTCAGCTGGTGCTGGGAGGTCCTGAGAGTGTGTTGAGCATCAGGGGATCACCACCATGGATCAGATTCAGGGGACTTCCAGGAGGAGGAGAAGGGCTGGGAAGGCCCGATCCCTGATCCCTGAGTGTATGGTGGCAGCCTGCTGCCAGCCCCACAGTCCCAGCTCTCCCCCCATCCTGTTCCCAAGGAGGCTGAGGCACCCCATTCTACTTGGGGTTAGGCGGTTCCTTCTTCGTAGGTTCCTGTTTCATTGGTTCCTTCATCAGTTCCTGGTCCACGTCGCCTTCCTGAACGAAGTCTGCCACTGGCCTGGCACCAAGTGTGATATTTGTTTGGTTTGGTTTTTGCTTCTTGATTTCTGGTTTTGGATCCCGCTTCCAGGCCCCTTCCATCCTCTGGAAGCTCTGTGGAGCTCCATGAAGCTCTGATACCCTGAGTCACCATGGCAACGCCAGTAAACAGAAGAGACCCTCCTACTCTTCTTGATTTTATTGCAGTCGTGACTTTAAGACGATGAAAGAAAGACAGTTGATGAGGAGAAATTACAGAGTGAATACATTATTTACATATTTAGTGATGAAATCCTGCTGACATGAAAAACAACTTTGACAGATGAAGTAGAAGTAAAACATATCACAGACAGATGATTTAGATATAACAGACGTGGTTGGATTCACTTTAAAACACTATGGAGGAAATAAAAACGAAAGCTCCTTCAAGGAGCTGAGATGAATAGATGATCAGTGCATCCAGTCGCTCTGGGAACTCCTAAAGGAACATTTCTTTACTCACAGGAGCAGGATACTAATAAAGTTATTTCAAAGAATTAATACATCGGCTTAAATCCTCTTTCTCTTAAAAATAAAGTATGTGTAGGCTGTGTGTGTTCTGCTTCATTCACTTTCTAATAATAAAATAGAGGATGTTCAGCATCTGCATGGTTATTTAAGAAAATCAGTGTTAAAATTAATAATAGATGCTTCGTGTGAAGTATAGACAGATTGTAGGTGATATCTGTGATGCACTGAATTAAGCTACTGTTTGTTTGTTTGTTTCGGCAAATTGAAAAAAGAGACCTGACACTATAAATAAACAAATAAATAAAAAGCAGATGTTACAAGTAGAAGTTATGGCTATTTATCTATTTAGTTATTCAACATTGCTGATGTAAATGTGACATTTCATCAATCAGACGTCTCCAAAATGATCGTTAGATGATCGATTATCTGATTAAACTGAACCGGTTTCAGCTCCATGGAGGAGGAGACAGAAAGAAACTCTGGGACTCGTTGTTGGATCTGAGTCAGATGTTCAAGAAGATGTTGGTGTTAAAATGCACCAGAACGCAGGAAATTACATGTAATTCATCTCAATTTCCTATCCAATCTAACTAACTAACTAACTAACTAACTGACTAAGTAACTAACTGACTGACTAAGTAACTAACTAACTAACTAACTAACTGACTGACTGACTGACTGACTATCTAACTGACTGACTAAGTAAGTAAGTAAGTAAGTAAGTAAGTAAGTAAGTAAGTAAGTAAGTAACTAACTAACTAACTAACTAACTAACTAACTAACTAACTAACTAACTAACTAACTAACTAACTATCTATCTATCTATCTATCTATCTATCTATCTATCTATCTATCTATCTATCTAACTAACTAACTAACTAACTAACTAACTAACTAACTAACTAACTAACTAACTAACTAACTAACTAACTAACTAACCATCTATTATACAGATTTGGACCACTCTCCTTCCAGGCGGTAGGCGGCGACAACTCTTGAGTGACAGAGAAACACTACATCTCCATAGTAACAGAAGAAGGGGAGCTTTACGCAGGTGTTTACGTTCTCTGACTTCCGTAGCTCCCTGAAATAGGAATAACGTTTGTATTCCGACATTAAATCTATCTCTTTGCGAGAAACTCGACGTCATGTTTTCCGTTTTTGAGTCGAGCATTGTAGATGCTTAACAGGTCAACATGACTCAAGTCGTTTGATGTATGTAGTCAGCGCTCTTTCGCGGTTTTTCCTCATTCATCGCAAGCAGAGCTAACACGCTAGCGTCGAGTTAGCAGCGCGTCAGTGGAAATAATTTGATCAATCATCAGCTGATCCGCACTTTGTCCTGTGTTAATTTAGATCTCAAGCAAGGCAGTCATGGCCACTAGGCGTCTGACAGATGCCTTCTTGTTAATGCGGAACAATGCGATCCAAAACCGGCAGATATTGGCTGAGCAAGTGAGTACATACGACCCCCGTCTGAGTACACGTAGCAATGCTGCGGTGAGTGGTCTGCATCGTTTTGACATTTTTCTGTGTGTCTTTGCGTATAGCCAGTCAATGAAAGCCCGTAGCTAGAATCACCAGTGTATTAGTTTCTGCTACCCATGAATCAGAAATAGTTGTTCTCCGTCAGTGCTACTGTGGCCCGCAGATGAGCCTGAGGACTGATGGATGCTTATCCGTGAGGTGATGGAGGAGGATAAAGACTGCAGACGTGCTTACCTAATCACACTAGATTGTATTTGATTCTGTAGAAAACTTAAAAAAAAGAAGAAGAAAAAAAGTTTTTCAAACGCTTAAATCAATTTTAACAAAACTTGAAGAATAATTTTCTTACAAAGAAGAGATCTAAACGTTATAGCATAGTTTTTGTTTAGTTTTTTTATGTGCACGTGTGCTCCTCACGAATAAAACTGTGCTGTGATCTAGTCTAGATTAACTTGTGTCCTTGAACTGTAATAGTAGTGAATTTTCCTCTGCACTTGTGTGACACAAACCAAGGCAAAGAAAAACTTGGGTTTAGTTAATCTCTAGCGGAATTATAATAGGAAGCAAGTAAGCTCCATGTTTGTTTTGTGGCCAACGGTGTAATTTCCACTGCAGGAGTCATTGCAGGTTTACTGTAGAGGCGCTCAAAGCACAGGCACTGTGTCATAAAATCAGCAGAACCTTCATCCAAAATGAATACGAACAACTACAGAGATTCTCAGTCTCTGAAAATAGCTTCAAAACCTCTACAAAGTGCTAAAATAACTACAAAGCGATACAGAGACAACATAGTGGCTGCAAAGACATTTATGTGGCATATAGTTTTTTCAGTTTCTTGAATCAAGAAATGTTAAGAGATGTAAATTGTTGATGATTCTGTCATTTTTAAACACGTTATTCAACCCTTAGTGAAAATAATGTTTTATTCATGAGTACTTACAACGGAATGTAACCAACTCGGCCTCTTCTCATTGCTTGTAAGCTGCTGGCAGGTGTAGTGTACTTGTGACCATTCACACTCTGTTGTGATCAGCTGAACTACTACGCTGCTAGCTGAGGTGAAGTAGGCTTTCTCCCTCCGCAGACAAAAAGTATGTGGCAAAGGGTTCTTATCTTAAATTAAAGAAAGAAAGAAAAGAGTGTTTAGACTGTCAATCCTGTTTGCACT
>JBAMYA010000020.1:13951469-13970783 GCA_037176975.1 Arrhamphus sclerolepis | reverse complement strand
CAAAGGGTTCTTATCTTAAGTTAAAGAAAGAAAGAAAGAAAAGTGTTTAGACTGTCAATCCTGTTTGCACTTGATATGTAGAAAAGCCCATTTTTGAATGATGCCAATGATTTCAACATATTTGTTCCATGCTGTTAGGTGGCTTTTAGAATTTCTGCTTTAAATCACCAGATGATGGGTTCAAAAGAAGGGAAGCCACAATGATTCCTCCATAGGTTTGGGAAGTTGTGATTCCTGTCAGTGACCATTTCAAAGAAAATAATTCTAACAATCTGGAGCCTTATTTATAAAACAGACTTACAGTTGTGATTTTACACATTATCTAAACAGGAAACTAGATTTACTTTGATTTGCATTTTTTTTTGGTCTCTCAGCAAAGTCCAGACTTGTAATTGATTTTTCCTGAAGTATTACAGCTTGGATTACACATGTCTCCAAGTCATTGATGAATAGATGTTCTTTGAATGACTTGTAGGAACAATGTTATAGGACCTACCAGTAAAATATGGGAGGGGATTAATAAACCACATGAAATGTTGTGTATCCAAAAGAATAAGTCATCTGACTTCTGACTTGACTGTGATTGCTACTCCAGCACAGAAATCCTACTGCCTCACAGGGGAGGTGCAGTTATTTTAAGCTGATTTGAAATTTATAAACCCCTGGTGCATAACCTGATTAAACAGAGGTTTTGTTGTTTTTTTTAATGGTCAACCTCTTTAATGAATTGGATGTTATAAACTGTTATAAATTATCTTAAAGTAAATTCAAGAGCATTTTATAAATGAGACCCCTGACTAAAAATGATCCTACAAACAGAATGAGAGTTGTGTATATATGTTTACTGAACAATTATTACACTGCTGCAACCAATGACATTACATATCCCAAATGGGAAAAAAAGTTAAATGTCACAAGTTCACAGGGAAAATAATTTCAACCACCTACAATGTTCTGTTGTGCAGTGCAAATGTTTGTTTGTCATTGTGTTAGTCTTCATTTAGCCGCCTGTCAGTGTTACAGACGACTAAATTACTTCAAGATCAATGTGTCTGAGTCTGAACTCTAACTGAATTGAGTCTTATTTTTAGAGCAGTCCAATGTATGTAAGTTATCACAGTAAAGTTGTTAAAATGAGATCAGCCCAGCTGATTTTAGCTGTTAGCTGGGAAAATTATGAGACAAGGAACTTACTAAAACTGCTTTGTGTCCTAGTTTAGTGAACCTGATGGACACTCAGGTGTCAGATAACTGACAACCAAGAAGTTTGTCAGTTTCAACAGCAACACACACACACAAACACACACACACACACACACACACACACACTAGACACATCCTGCTCATTAAAAAACAGCATAAAAAATTAAATTATTAAACTCATGCTTGTCTGCTGATCTCAACTGTCATTTCTGCTCTTCCTTCTCACTGTCTCTTACATGTTACGGTTCTAAATTATTTATTTCAGCTTTCACATTAGCTATAAAACATTGTGCACAGATGGAGTTGTTGTAAGCAGCCAGACAATAATTTGTTGCTGAAACAGGATGCAGAAACACTTTTATTTAAAAAAAAAAAATCTTTGTATTCACTGCTGATTTTCCGGTCCTCACTTTCTCTTATGTCTGCCTTTCTCCTCCTCCTTTGCTGGATGGGACCACTCTGCTATCTAACAATCACATTAGGAGCTTGATGAGGTACTGTTGATGTTTCCCTTCATGGTGGAATTATTTTAAAGGCAAAAAGAAAAAAAGAATATCACCAGCATTACACTCTTGTGATATATTTAACATAGAAAACCTATATATATAATATTTGTTTATGTATTTTATAGTTGGCTGATGATCGAATGGCTCTGGTTTCTGGAATCAGTCTGGATCCTGAAGCTGCTATTGGAGTCACCAAGAAACTGCCCCCTAAATGGGTTGAGGGGGTTGATGAGGTAAAACTGGATGTCCATTCGTAGAGACAGCAGTAGTTCCGACTAGAAAATGCATTAGATAAATGAACATTTTGTCTGTGAAAGTCTTGTGTGTTACTGCAGTACACAGTAAAGGTTTCAACGTTGGCTTTTAACTGGCATTCTTCACTTTTCAGATCCAGTATGAAATCACTCGGATTCGACAGAAGATGAAGGATCTGGCCTTGCTTCATGATAAGCACATGAATCGTCCCACACTAGATGACAGTAGTGAAGAGGAGCATGCTATAGAAATCACAACTCAAGAGATCACACAGGTGCTACAATCTACCAGTTTTGTTATATGGATTTTTTTTCTTTCTTTTTTTAAATGCAACAAAAATTCAGAATGTGTCCATTCATTTGTCCTTTTATTTAGTTATTTACTGAATTTTGAAGTCAAAAGAATGTACATTTCAGCTTGCTGACATTGCTTATCTTAAATTAAACTAATCATTACCATGTGAGGTTTGAGAGATGAGCAATTTTATCCAAATATTCAACAAAAATGTACACTTGGCTTTGTGTGTGTGGCTTCACTCATTGAATCTAAGCCTAATTTCTGTGAATCCTAACTAAAGTCCTCACTTTAGTGCCATCATCACGTCTGTATTTTTCAACATAATAGAGCGTAATACTTTTTCACTTAAGCCCCACCCTTGCGCCAGCTCATCTGTATTCTGCCACGTGTCATGTTTCATTGCCCCTATGTTCCACCTTGTGAGGTGAACCTAAAGGCCGACAGGCTCTGTTTGTAAGGGTGAGGCAGCATTGCAGTACACCGCGCTCTTATCAACAACTCTCCTATCGCTCAGGTGTCTCCGTGATGCCAGCATGCTTTGTAATCTCACGCTGATCTGACTCTTTTGCACTTCTGTTTAGTCTGTGTGACCTACCAAAGATAGGAGCAGTCTTAAAAATACACTTAAGCATGTCGCTTCTATTTTTTTTTTTTTTATTGCATCTCGGTGAACTTCCTCAATTTGTACACAATATAATACAATCTATTTACACAAACACACACACCATTATATCATAAAGCAGTTTTATGAAAGTGTGATCTTTTGTTCTAGCTCCAAACTTTGTCTTCGTTGCAGATGTTTCATCGATGCCAGCGAGCCGTGACAGGTTTGCAGTCTCGTTGCGGCCACTGCACCGAGCAGGAAGAGAGACTTCTGAGAAACGTGGTGTCATCTCTGGCACAGAGCCTGCAGGATCTCTCCACCAACTTTAGGCACACACAGTCAAGCTACTTAAAACGTAAGAACTGCACTGCTACTGGTATTACAGAAAATTCTTATTCCTTTACGGCTGCATCTAATGTCGTATCTCTCTTATTCATAATGTTGTTTTAATTCCATCTTTTCCAACTTCCAGGTATGAAGAATCGTGAGGAGAGATCAAAGCACTTTTTTGATTCAGGGCCTTTAATGGAAGAGGATGAAGACTTAGCTTTATATGACAGGGTGAGAGACCTGATTCAAGTGAAAAAATGACCTTGACAGTTGAACTGCATTTTTTATTTTATTTTATTTTTATTGCAAAATTGCACTATAGACATTGCACATTAACAACTGAAATATTTTATATTATACTCATGAATACTGTCGAGGTTGAAAATGATTGTACTATTGATATAATTGGTCTTTTAGTGTTTGCAGGGGCTTTATGTACCAGGGGGAAAAAAAATAATATACTATTATAAAATTTTATTTTATGCTTGAATGTGTTTCAGGGGTTCACAGACGATCAGTTGATGTTGGTGGGGCAGAACACAGTTATGGTTGAAGAACGAGAGAGGGAGATCCGACAAATAGTGCAGTCCATCTCAGATCTCAATGAAATTTTCAGAGACTTGGCTGGAATGGTGGTGGAGCAGGTATTTAAAGCAAAAACTAGGCTCTGCAGAATGTATCTCAATGCATACTATGTGAAATATGGCAGTTACTGTTGTTGGGTTGCATAAGAATATGTTGTTCTTATGACTTTCAAAGTGTAAAAGGAAAAAAAAAAGTCTTTCAACTTAGTATTCAGGAAAAATATAAAATGCTTAAAAAGTGTTTTGTGGTTTTACACTGAATAACACTGGTAACGTGAACTAATCTACAGCTGGAGTGGTCTTCCGTTGCTAATGAAAGTTCCTGCTTTCCTTTTTAAGGGCACTGTTCTCGATAGAATTGACTTCAACGTGGAGCAGGCTTGTGTTAAAACAGAAGATGGATTAAAGCAGTTACAAAAGGTACAAAATCCACCCTCATCTGCTTTCAGTTGTGCACACACTAATGGACTTTTCAGTGGGGGTTTCCTCTGTGACCCATATGTTCAGCCTTGACCATTTCAGTCATGTTGGATGTTTGCAAAACAGCCACTTTCACACAGTGATAGTGGTATGAAGATGTATTGGAGATCCCATTTATTCTGCATCCCTCCCCAGCATGTGCTCTCACAAAACATTAAATTGTCCCTCTACTTTGCAATCTGTAGTTATCAACTTATTATAATGTCCCTGGTTGCTTTTATTATTATTTATTTATGTCAGAAAAGTATATTGAGGACCAGAATGGGTGGTTTACTGCAGTCAAACCAGCCATGACTTGTGACACCATGCTGATTTTTATAAAGATAAGCAAGAATAAGCAGCCTGAAGTGAATTTTCATATTAAATCTATTGCCTTTTTTTTTCTTTCCTCTTAAACGTTCATGTGACAAATGTTTGACATCTATTTTCATTTTCTTTGCAGGCGGAACAGTATCAAAAGAAGAACAGGAAGATGTTGGTTATTGTGATCCTTTTTATCATAGTCATTGTTCTAATTATTATTCTTTTTGGAACAAAGTTTAAGTAATCCATTCCTCTGGCTCTCGTCCGTCTTCCGTCTGGATGTTTGTTGTTCGTCTGTGTGGACTTTGGACTTGGTTTCTTTTTTTTTTTTTCCTCCAAAAAAAAAACATCTGCCTTTCATATCGTTAAGGAATCATCAAAAAAAAAAATTCCACATCCTTGCGGTTGCACTTTTTGACTGTGTGTGATGACTTTTTTTTTTTTTTTGAAAGAAGCAGTGACCAGTCAGGTGGAGATGTGGCCATTTCATCACGTGACAGCCATGACTGTCACACGAGTCTGCTGCTCTGCGTCTTGACAAAAGAAAACACTTGGCGGTGCATGAAAGTGGACTACAAATGTTAAAAGTTGAAACACCAGTTGTGATTTCATATGAAGACACATTATTTCTATGTCATATCATGAGCTCAGTTGATTATTCCATGAAGGGGGGGGTGCAAGAGCGAACATTTGTGGAAACATGCAGTATGTCCAATTTTACTGCACATTTATTTTCACATTTACTTCCGGCTTCAGTATTTAACCTTGTAAGATGTAAAGAGATGTTTGTATTAAGGCTGCGCTGAGTCGGATTAGACTCACCGTTTAGTACCACAAATATTCCTCCATTTATTTTAGCTTCTACTTTAATATTGATATTATGGTCTGTCTACTGTTGTCTGCTGTTGGAGTCATGACCTCCACTTCATCGTGTAGTTTTATTTTACGTTTCACAATCGCCACACTTTTTCGGAAGTGTTTTTTATTTTATGTGGTCCTTGCATAAAGTGCTTTTTTTTTTCTTTCTTTTTCTTTTTTTTTCTTTTTTTAAAAAAAAAGAATTCTTGCAGTTTGCACATATTGAGTCCAGAGGGGGCTGGGGAGGTGGGCTGCATTATGGATGTAAGACTACTGTCATCTAAATGACAAAAGAATTATTTATTTTCTATTAACTTCAAATAATCCAGAGGTGTTCTGTTTCTGGCAGATTTACTGTATATTGAGTAGTGTATATGTGTTATATGAACCCGACAGTTATCGTCCACACCACTGAACTGAGAACTGTGATGCAGTAAAACACGAGGAGACATTTGAACACAGCTTCACGATGCTCTCCTCATTTCAGAATAGAAAACATTTGGTTTGAATGTGCTGGAAGTTCTTTATACGTTCTTGTGTTCTGTAAAGACTGATGAGATGAAATGATGAAGAGCCTTACCATCTGTACTGAGCTTTACACTTCAGACTGCTGTTAAATCATCTGTCACTGATGTGAAGTTTCGTGTGAGAACCATTGCTTATGTCCAAGTGGTACTACACATTTGTTTTGATTTTCAAAACAAAACAGATGAATGAGAAACCTTTTATAATAAAAAAACTTGGAAGATGGTGGTGGTGTGTATTTTGTGAAACAATAGTGTGGCAACGGAGAAAAAGAAGTGGTGAATGATGTGATATGTAATATACAGTCCATGGGTCCAACATGCTGTTTGAGACCAGATGTTGATCAGTTTTAGATGGATACACAAAAATATTATGTAATTTGTCATTATTTGTGGAGCCCCTATGTCTGCAGGAGCAAGTTTAAACCAAAAATAAAACAAAAAAAGAGCACTGAAATATTGACTCCTGGCAGCTGATCCAATCTATCAACTTTTCCAACCCGGAAACAAAGTGTGTCTCTTACTTTAATTTCAAATTAAAAGCCGAATACTGCGCATCTCAATTTATTCCTGACGCTGAACCTCACCATGACTAAATACGGTTTTATGAAAAAGTGAATAGATGCCTATGAAATAAATGACATCTCTTTAGACATTTTGGTAAAACTAAAGTGAACCCCTGCGACATGTGCTGGTTGACCTGGAAGGCAATCTGAAACTGGTCTGCTGCTCCTTGCTGTCTACATCCTTTGCAGCGTGTTTTTGTTTTATTTTCACCATCAGTCATGATTTTTGCTGGGGATGAAGACGACCCATTCCCTGTTGACGAGGGCCTGTTTGCTGAGACATTTTGCCAGGAGACCGAGTATAGTTTGATGGGGGAACGGTTGAGGATAAGACAGGTGTTCGGCGCCAACCTCGGCGTGGCTGCTCCAGTCTGGGAGGCTGTAAGAGCAGACGGCGTTAGTCCGTGGGTCTGTGTGGATTTTGTCAGTGAGATTGTGCAGTAATATGTATCTGTGTGTACGCAGGCATTGCATCTGTGTCGCCACTTGGAGGATCAGTCAGTGCAGTTGAGAGGACAGCGTGTCATCGAGCTGGGAGCGGGCACCGGCGTGGTCGGTATTTTGGCTGCTCGCCTGGGTATGTTTACACTTGAAGGAGTAATTGCACGATTTGTGATTTTTTTCCCAGAAGAAGAAGGGAAAAAGAAGTTATCCGAGTGATTGTATAGTTTTTCTGCCTCTGGCCTCTCTGTGAAGGGCTCGTCTCAAGTGAAAGATCATGCTCCAGTCACCTGATGTGCTGCACCATGCTGCCTCCACCAGATGCCCTGCAGGCATTACAGTACATCACTTATGCTTTCATTGTTCAGACTCTCTGAGATGAGCATCATAAGATCAGTTGTCTGATCACATTCAAGGGATGCCTATGAAATAAATCATCTCTTTAGACGTTTTGGTAAAACTAAAGTAAACCCCTGAGACATGATGTAGTTGACCTGGAAGGCAACCTTCTGAAACTGGTCTGCTGCTCCAACTTGTTTAAGCTATATGAAGGAATGGAGACAGAAAGTTGGGGTCAACCAGGTTATGTTCATAGAGTAAATTACCATGGCAACAGATTTCAAGTCACCTCCGTTTCCTAAAGGGGCTGAGTTTAACTCTTTCTCAGAGTTAAGCTACATCACTTTGTGAAGCAGAAGACTTGGGAGTTTCCATCATTTCAGGTTAAAATATACATTCTTTTAACCAGTTTTCTGAATAAGGCCTCTGGTGACAATACACATGATTTAAATGTATGAAAAACCAAATTCACTTGTTATCAAGGTCTGCACAAGTCTGTCGATGGCCCCTGACTTTTTCACCAGATGTGCTGGAGCAGGACTGTGTGGCCACTCAAACACATGCAACAGGATGTTAGGTTGATTGGAGTTTCTACTGCAGATTGTCCTTTGTGGTTCCTTTTCTGATATTTGTCATCCATGTTATAAATGCTCAATAAAAAAAAAAAACAGTCCATCATTACTATCGGACATGAATGTCAGTCTTATAAAACATAAAAAAGGAACGAAAGAAACAACACCCCAACATAACCATAAACATTAAGAGCTTTGAATATTTCTTAATGTGCAGTCACAAAAAACATTAAAAACTAAGGTGATAACTGGTTGCCATGGAGACTGTCCCAGGGAAAGAAGACCAAGGCCCAGATGTATAAATTATGCATACAACAAACAATCATCCATATACCTTTTCCTGCAAACTTGTATTTATAAAGAAAGAATGTGTAAGCATTCTTTCTTAGAGCTTTTTACACCTAATATGGTGAAACGGAAAAAGGTGACAGGTCGGCTATAACATGTAATTTGTGTATTAAAAATGACCAAAAAAAAAACAAAAAAAACCCAGACATTCAGACATATTTGTCCAGTGTTTTATTTGCTTCTTAGCTCTGTGTTATTTCATAGTTTCAACCTCCCCAGTGTTTTGCAAACTACAGTGGTAAAAAACATACTTGTACACAGCAAATCCTAACACAGCGTCCTTTAATACTGAGATTTTACAAGCATCACATGAAATCATATTCATATATCTTTGTTTTTCAGGTGCAGAGGTAACTCTTACAGACCTCCCCCTGGCTCTTCCTCAGCTTCAGGCTAATGTCTTTGCTAACACGCCCACTGGTGGTTGGCCTTCGGCCCCGCCCTCTGTCCTTCCTCTGTCCTGGGGTGAGGACCACTTAAACTTCTCCTCTGACTGGGATCTGGTGCTTTGTGCAGATGTAATTTACCTACCAGAGACATATCCACTGCTAGTGGAGACACTTGCTCATCTGTGCAAAAACGGAGCCGTGGTGTATCTCTCGTCTAAAATGCGCAAAGAACATGGAACTCAGGCTTTCTATGAGAAGCATCTTCCGAGGAGATTTAATGTGGAGCTTGTCCAGCGTGATGACAGCCAGAATAATAACATCTACAGGGCATCACTGAGAGCAGATCAGTGACAGCCTGCTACCAGACTGGATGGATGGATACCTTTTTTTTTTTTTTTTAAATAAAGATTATTCATAAGTATGATGATGTGATATCTTTTGACTTTTGAGAAACAATAAATATATTTCTATGTTTAATTTTGTTATAATGAAGATGCTTCTATATTTTTAGTCTACTTCCTATTAAGTTATCACAGCGGTCACAGAGCTGAAATATTCAAATTATTTTACTTTTGTCTTCAAAATACATCTTAAAGTGCAACTTGAGGGATTTTTATTTTAATTTCTGGAAGAATGATTGAACATTTATGTGTTAATTTACAATATTTTGTCATGTGGGAAAATGTACTGTTAAAAAAAACTTCAACTATCCCTATATTTGTTTGTCTGGGTTGGGTCAGCAGACTGAACACACATCGATCTGCGATGCTTAGCCCCTCTCTAAAGGCTGGGTGTATATTTAATTTGATTGTATATTGTGGGTTTTTTTTTACTCGGCTCCCTTTGCCTTAAATTCTTCTTTGCAATAATGACACGAGTTTCAGTTGGCACAGAGACATGAACCTTTGGCGTATATCTTGTTGACACTGAGAACAACATTGTTTGCAGAGAGTCACGTAAAACCCAAAACAAAATTCACCTTGTCCCAAAGTATTCTGTCAGACAGCAACATGCTGCCCTCCCTGCAGCCTGCTGTCTGTACTTCATCCCCTCTCTCCTGCACTCTGCTGATGTACAGACTTTCTGTTCAGAGAAAGAAAGCCTGTTTGTTACGCTGGAGAGTTTCAAAGAAAGGGAGGCGACCTGATTGCTGCCCGTCACTCCCTCCTGCCACAATCCCGCCAACAAAACAACAGATCTCTATCTCGGTGTATCTGTCTGTTTGCCATTATGCCCGCCCAGAATCTCAGCTGGAGCGTTGCTACTCAGAGGCACGTGTAAATCGCTGGGTTTTCAAATATCCATGTGGTTGAAGCTATGAAAGATGAGCACTGCTGTGAAGTTTTAACGGTTTGACTGATAAAAGGATGTCAAGGTCACATTAACAACTTAAAGTGTCCACTTAAAAGGGATTTCAAACTGATCCAGCTGATTTGCAGAGGTCATCCCAATAGAAAAATGTCAAAAGGCCACTTTGATTCTGTGTGTGAGTTTAGAGGCGAATGATGGAGGCACAATATTATTTCTGAAACCCTGGCTGAAAACGTCTGCAGTGCTGTCTAACTGGACGTGTTTGCTGCATGGCAGGATGATGGCTTTAAACGGCATGGGAGTTGTATTAGTGTGTGTGTGTCTGCGTGTGTTTGTGTGTGTGCGTGTTAAAAGAGTGGGAGGGCGTCCGAAAACTACCATCCTGTTAAAACACATTGTCCTGTTTGGACCTCATTAGACCTCATGCCATTTCACTGGAGCAGCAAGCATAAGAATTCAAAAATAAATAAAAATAGCAGCTGAAGGTAAGTGTTCATTTGCATTTAAATAATATCTGAAATGTTTTATTTTAGTGCTGAAAATCATTTTTAAATAACTTTTAAGTCAGTAGATATATGACATACTACACAAGCTTAGCTATTGTTAATTTCTGATTTTAAATTATTTAACTCTCCTAGTTCCTTTTTTATTTATTTTTATACTTCAGATCTATGCATAAGACCCAAATGATGGAGTTCTGGCCTGAGAATCAGGGGCAATCACATCTAGACTCCAGATATGGTACTATTCCAAGGAGAAACTCTGCACACATGTGAGTTGAATGAAAAGCCTTTTATTTATGAATAATAGTGGAGTTCAATCAACAATCAATACTGAGATACAAACAATACTTGCAGAGGCTGTTGGTTTCTTGTTTTCTGTGTTGATAGCGAATATGGAACCAAATCGCATGTTCTGAATAGCTTTTGATATTGCTTGACACTTCTTGAACAGTCCGGTAAATTTAAGAATTGTATCTATTTTGGATGCTGTGTAAATTTTGTTTTCTTTTTAAAAAGAAGCAGTTGCTCAAAAGTCACTTAATTCTGTTGTTGTTGTTTGTTCATACACAACAGAAGGAGACGATAACCATAAAGTATTTCAGCATCACAGGAGTAATCCCAATTTGGGTCTGTCATCTCTTCACCCAAGGTCCCCTGGTTTGACAAATCAAAATTGAAAATTACATTTGGAAATCTTAGACACTGCATTCTCTGAACTAAAAAAACAACACTCAGCTTATCATCAGTACAAAGTTCAAATCCCTGCATCCCTGATGGTTTGTGGGCACCAAGAGTCTGTAGTACACAGGTACACAGGTTTTAAAGCAGCTTGTGACGCTATCCAGACAACATCATGATTAACAAGGTGCTGTTTATTTCAGCAAGATGATCCCAACCAAATTCTGCATGTATGGCATCAACATCAGGGCTCCATAAAATGGTCTGGAATATTATAAATTGCAAGAATGGGAAAACATTTCAGTCCCACAATTCCAACAAGTAGTCTCCCCAACTCTCAAATGCAGTGTTGTTAAAGGGAAAGCTGAAGCAACAGAAAAAAAAGGGTTTTTATTGAAAAGAAAAAAAAGGCAATGGAATTTCTCAATTTCAGCATCTGATATATTGTGTTTGCATCATTAAAAATAAAATTAATATAATATTTAAATTACTTGAAAATAACTCCAGTGTATGCATCTTACATGACATCACAACTTTTTGTCTTAATGAAAATTTGTTGTTCTGAGTGCCATTGGAATTTAATTCTGTTTAAATTTGCTCACACCTTTTTTTTTTCTCCACCATTGTACTCAGCTATCAAGACAGACAACAGGCAAGTCATTATCCATTGTACTATGGAGAGCAACAGGATCAGGGCAGGGAATCCACTTACTGGACTGTAGCGGGATCAAGAGCTGGAAGAGCTCTACCCGAGTACACAAACTGGACAGACCCAGAACTGACCTCTTCTTCCTCCCACTTCCCTTTTATTCTGGACCGCACCATTCGGCACCAGCACGACCTGGGAGATTACCAGCAACGTGAAGGCCGAGCCAGAGAGTGGACAACACCTCACAGAGCACTGAGTGACTATGAGAGAGGACATCTGAATGAGGCGTGGCAGAGGAGGTGGGAGTCCAGTAGTCCTCTCCGCTACAACAGGGATGGTCACACCAAGAGAAGTGACAGCAGCCACCGAGAGCTGGAGGCTTGGGCAGCTAGGTATAGTCACTCACTGCCAAGAAGGAAACGTATAGAGGCAGAGTTACGTGGAGCTCCCCATGGGCAGGTGGAGAGCAGCATGGCTCTAGAGAGGGGCAGCAGAACTGGGACAGAGTCTCAACCAGCTGCAATGCAACATGTCCAACAAAATCCAAACAGAGTATTCGGGATGTGGGGAAGAGGGGACAGACAGCAAGCTCCAGCGTATCATCCCCATCCATCACAGTTTCCTGCTCTGGACACAAGCCACATGCTGGATGTGAAGGAAAACACTGTCATCCAAAGAAGGATGTACAGCCAACCCCCTGGATATATCGCTCCTCCTCCCTACAACAGCCCACATAAAAGTTCACCTTTAATCCACCAGTGGGACACCAACTGGGAGCAGGGCGGTAAGAGGCATGCCTCCTGGTTACAGCCTACACTCAAAAAGCAGGATGCCCCTGTAAATTTGCATGATAAAAGAAAAGGAGAACGAGGGGAATTTGCAAAGCCAAATGAAAGCGCGACCTGTACAGGGCTGAAAGGTTTGAAGCACCAAAAACAGGAAGATGGTGCTACAACAGAAGCAGGTCCAATCAGTGCCCAGAACAAGACTGGACTCGTGTCAGCTCTACAACATCCACAAGCTTCTCAGAATTCACAAAAAAAACAGGAACCAACTTCAAAGGTCATTGAAGGAAGGAAGTTTAGATTAAGCAAAAAGTCAGGTGGAATGACCATATTCTGTCTGGTGTCACGGATAGCAGACACAACCGAGACCCCCTCCTTGCCGCTCTGCAGCACCCAAACAAACATTCAGAGCACAGAGAGGAAAGAGATTTCTAAGGGCCTTGAAGACAGTGGCACGGTCAGCCTAATGGATAAGATTTCAGATGAAGTGGACTTCAGAGCACCAACACTAAGAGAGCAGTCAAATACTTTCGATGTGAGATCCCTCATGGACACACAGACAGAAACTACAACCTCCGAAGGAAAGGAGAAGTCTGGAGACAAGCACACAATCCAAGGAGACGTATCCACTGAAAAACAAAGTAGGAGCTGTGATGATTCCTCATCTGGGAGACAGGTCGGTCAATCGGGGCAGCCTGTAGCAGTCAAATATCCTTTGTGGAGGGAGCCTAGTTCCACAAGCAGGACCGAAACTGAGAGTTCACCCACATGCAGTTTGAAAGAAAATGGAGAAGAAGAAGAAGAAGAATCAGACGATGTTCTAAACCGAGATAAACTGGACATGAAGGACTCAGAGGACAGAAAAGGTCAACTGGTTATTGACACAACCTGCGTAGTTGTAAAAATGGAGCTAATTCCATCTCCCAAAAAGGAGCATGTTCACTATTTAGGCTCAATGGAAAATGCTGAAACCAATCAGTTTCATGGTGAGACGGTTGTTTCTCCTGAATTTAGCAGCCAGCCAAATCAAGACGTGACAGCTGATCATAATTCAGAAACAGCCCCTTTGCAAAGAAATGGAGGTCCTGAAGCCAATCTGGATTCAGTTCTTTTGGAGAAGGAGAAACATGAGGGAGAAAGTGAACTTTCTCTGTCTTGTGTGATGCAAACCCCACTTTCTGAAAAGGAAACCACTGAGGAGCGTGCCGAAAGGATCCTGGGAATCCCTCTCCATGATGACATCACTGAGCAGCAACCTAAAGATGAAGCGACAATCCTTGAGTCATATGATGAGGAGCAGGAGGAGGAAGCTGAACTCTCTTTGACTCAACAAACTCCAGAGGACACACTGAATCTCTTACAGGCTGCCCGAGCTGAAGAGGCAGTGTGTTTGAAAGACAGTAATGATGCCATAAATCAGCTGACAAAGGAAGACACTGACGGTGCCGTTGAAACTCAGGATCAAGTGGAACACATGCCTGAAGAGAAGCTCACAAGAGATGACAAAACTGAACCGGCCGAGGATCTTCAGCTTGAATTCACAAGTGAAAAATGTGGAAGTGATAAAATTCAGTCAATTTACGATAATTTGTCTCATCTTCCTGACCTGTTTCCTTCTACTTCACAATCACCTCCTGATCTCACATTTCCTTTGACTATCTCAGAGTCAACCTCACAGGAAGGTCCTGATCCTGAATTGGTTGACCTTAGTTTAGCTACAGACCTCAGTCCTATTCCTGACACTGTTTCTCTGCACCAGCTGCCATCTCCTCTTCCCTCTGAATCAGCTGACTCTTCCTCATGCTCCAGTCTGCACACAGACAACCTCCCAAGCCCTCCTCCTCCTGATCTAGATCCAGCTGCTGACGGTCCTGAAGACAAGGATGAAGAGGATGAAGCATCAGATTTAACTACAAATGAGCTGAACTGTGACACGTCACAGGATGCGGAGTCAGAAAATACTGATGCGTGTCAACAATCAGACAGTGCTGCTTGTGTCGCTGATGAGCAACAAACTCAAGAACACGACAAAATAGAAACAGATTTGGAACAAAGAGCAAACACATCTAAAGACAAACATATAGATGTCAACATTTTTGAGCAGCAGATTGAGAATAACCGAACAGAAGGCCTTGATTATGTAAAGGAAAGTAATTTCATTGAAGAACAACCTCCTGAAGAAGGCAAAGAGGATCTTACAGATCCTACAGGACAGACACCTAGAATGGATGAAGAGAATGAAGAAGGTACAATCAATGGTGACACAATAGACAACATTTTCCAACAACCGTTTGATTTTGTCCAAGAGGATGGCATTCTTTGTGTAAAAGATAGTAGCACGAGTGAAGACCAATCACAAGAAACCTCAGCTGAAGTTGTTGTAGATCACTTGGAGATCAAAAACACAGCCACAGACTCTCAGATACAAGTTGAAACGACACTTTTGAAGGACCCTGAATCCCTTAAATCCTCTCCTGCCCCATCTTCATACAGTCATGTATCCCTTTTGGATGAGCTCTCACTCTCTGAGCTTCCATCTCCTCCACAAACACCAGTTCAGCCAGACACAGAGATTGTTCCTCTTTTGGATGTAGATTTAACCTGTCCATCTCTGAAGTCTGATGGTGCTGTTCCCGGCACTCTGGAAACCGTCCCTCCCCCCCTTCAGCTGGAGTCTGGTGAAGAATCCATTCAACCGTCATCTTCCTCCCTGCCTGGCTCACCCCATGCTCTGCCTCCCAGCTCTATACCTCCTCCCCATGAGGAAGATGTTTCTCCTTGCTTCCTCTCATCTGATGTACACAATAAAGAGCAACAGTATCCACAGTCGCTTCGGGATGTGGTAAATCGCATTAGGAAGCACACGGCACCTGACTCGGAGAACGAAGACGAGGAAGTAAACGAGCTGTGGGATCCAGAGACGGCCGTGGGTGATGTGAAGTCTGAGAAAATGATGGTTGATGAAGCAGAGCAACAAGTGGTTTCACATGAAGAAGCTGAGATGGGACACTTGCAACAAGATCAAAAAGAGCCAGTGGAACATGCTGATGAGGACGTGCTGTCCTGCAGCAGCAATAGCAGCCAGGGCTCTGAAGACACAATTATTGTGGCAGATGAGGAGGAGGAGGAGGATGAGGAAACCACATATGATGCCAAAACAGAAGAAGAGAATGAGGCGTGTGATGCAGCTGATAGAGAGCTGAGCTGCTCTGATGAAGAAAAAGATGAAGCCAAAATGGAGGAAGGTGAAGCAGAAGAGGAAGATGAGGCAGACACAAAGAAGCCTGGTCAGGGCGAGGAATGTACAGTGGAGGCGGAAAATCTAACAACCGAGGAGGTGGAAAAAATAAAGTCGGATTCCTCCGAGTTTGCTTTGGTCAGCAATCTTAACGAGGTCAAAGGTTGAGCTTTCACAGCTGGACAGAATTTTATGAAATCAAATGAATGAATGAAAACACTGGCCCAATACATTATTAAACTAACACATCTAACAGTTAAATTTTACTGTCACTGGTAAAGAATAGAAGTAAGTTCCTAACTTTTTTAAACACTAATGTATAGTGTAGTTTAAGAACTTTAGTGGAGAGCCTTAGTGGTGAAATCAAAGGCCTTTATATGTATCACGTATAAAACCTGTCATGAAGATGTAGGAATTCAACACGAGTGATATCTCAAACATCTCCATTTATCTTGGTTGGGTGTTGCTGTTGATTCTATCTGCTGTTTGTACATGTATGCAGCTTGGAGATGATAGAATTAGAAAAGACTGTTATTTTATGTGATTTCAAGGTGCTGTGATATTTTTGGCAAACATCCAGCAATTGGTTGAACATGTAAATAAACACTGGTCTGGATTAAGAAAATAAAGGCTCCTCCTCCAAAAAAAGAAAACTTTGTGGTTTTTCAGTATTTGTATTCTCATAGTAATATGATGGACTAACGATCAGTCCAGGGTGTACCCCACCTCTGGCCCAATGACAGCTGTGATACCATCTCATTACGACACTCCTGGCAGGATGAAGAGGATGCAGAAAATGAACAGACAGATGCTGTCTTATGCATAATTTGCTCCAGCCTTTTCCTTCATCAATATATTCTCAACTTTCATGCAAACGGTGAAAGTGAACAAGAACAAGAGGGCGTTCAGAAAGAAAGGTCTGGGTATTCCTTATGAACAACTTCAAACAGTATTTCTCTAATCAAATTCTTGCACCATTACAGTTTTACTTCAATTTTCATCCACAGTCAAGTGTGCATGTACAGTATTTTTAAATAATTTGCTGGAAATATGCTAATAACCAAGCTGCTGCCTCTCTGAATGTCACTCTGTTCTGTTTTGCTTTACAGTAAATCCAGTCGACATGAAGCAAAGCTTTTAAAGTAATGTTATGGCATACTGAAAAATGAAAAATGTGTTGTATAAGATTGTGCATGACTCATGTCACTGTTTGCTAGGCATCCTGCAGGGAGAGGTTGTACTCGTTATATTGCTGCTCTTACATCATAAATACAAATTTGTTTGTGTGCATTGGCTAAACAGATAAACAATCAGCTGTGGTAATGACAGTTGTTGGCTACATCAACCTAAAATAAATTAGACTTGCATACTGCAGCACCAGAGATCAGCAGATATCTGGTCTGGGACCGTGCTTACTGATGAATTATGAACAGCTGATATTTCACATACTACAGATTTATCCTTTTTATTACACTTGGGATTAATAAAGTCCATTTTAAAAAAATTGTTGACCATCAGTTACAATTTTCTGTCACCTTAGCGTTGGATCTTTTTAGCATTTTTACACGAAAATAAGTTGGGTATGATATCCTCTGAGTCGTGACTCATGCCCTCTAGAAATTGGAGAAAAAAACAAGGACGCATTAATGTTGTACAAATATATTTGAAGACAAAACTAATTCTGAAATCGTACAAAATTTATACAAAACAGGATATTTCAGGCGAATGTTCACATGACATCATAGCCACATTTTTACATACAGTAAAAGAGAGTAAAGCTCTTCTGATCTTTTAACATCAGCTTTACATCAGTTTACCATTTGGGCCCTTTACTATCAAGCAGTTTATTCATCACAGACAAAAAATAGAAGAAAATTATTATTTTCTTTTTAGATTAACTAAAAAATACCAATTTTTTTATTCAATATTCCTTATGATGATGTAAATAAATCTTTAAAGATTTAGAAAATAAAATAATAGATTGCAGAGGCCTGTAACCTCAAAATGAATACAGATGTTGTCATTTTATAGCTTTTCCACTAATCATCAGTTACAATTTTCTATTTTAGAAAAAGGAAACAGATAAAATAAATGAAAACCTTTTACATATAATTCCAGGATTTGTGAGGAAACATTTAATCTTTTGGATTAGTTTACAGAAAATGTAAATGATCCAGATTTTGTCATCAAGATTACCAACAACTACCATGTCAATTTCACATGAAACTTAAATATTAAAATTATCTTCTAAGATTGAAGCAGGAAGCATAATCTGGCATTGAATAACACTTATATTGACAGTTCAGGTGTCTGTTCTGTTCAGTTCAATTCAATCAGGACACTTGGATCTACAGGGAAGTCTCAAAAACATTTAAAAAACGTTTTAGTTTCGGTGAATCCAATGATGAGCATTTGAGAGCAGAATAAGCAGTACAGACAAAAGTTATAACTTACAGTACACAAGTGACCCAAGAGTACGGCATTATACGTCCAAAAAAGACATGACAAAGTGATACTTAATTTTGCACAATATCACAACTGCTTTTCATTTTCAAATGGATTTTAAATCGTACATATCTCAAAAGAATTTGCATAAGTGTTCCAACACTGGCTTATCATAAATAGCTGACATGTAAAAAGTGAAAAGATTACAACACCAAATGGCTCCATTTCTACTGAGGTGGCACGGTGAGCGGGTGAGCAGATATCAAAGTTCGTCATGGGGCATTTTTAGAGCGTGGTCACAGAGATCTGAAGAACACAAAGGGGTGGGGGGGGCAGAGGGCAATGACAACAGTGCACTGCAGTGAAACACCATAACAAGAAATAAAATTCTAGCACGTTCAGTTAGAACATACCTGTCCTCTTGCTGCAGAGCTTGTCTTTCACATTATCCGTTTCATGAGCAAAGAATTCAATGATTTCATCCTCATGGTGTTCGACAATTGTTTCACACTAGAGAAATAAGTCATAACAAATGGTTAGCAGTGGTGTGGCTCACAATAAGTGACCTATGCCAGTCTGATGATCACAAATAGACATTAAGACTTCAATTTTGAGCTTTTTTTGTGTTGCACAAAGGTCTGTACTCACTGCGAATTTTAAGCTGGCTGTAACCCTCGAGTCCAGTGTGGCCTCTGAGAGGTCCATGGTCTCACCGTTGCGAGATTTGACCCTGATGTAAGATTTTCTGTGTGTGGAAAGATCTGTGTGCTCGCCGTAGTCCTCCATCCTCTCACAAACACTCTCCATCAGCTCCAGGAGGTTTCCTTCCGAGCGTGCCAAAGGAACCTGGTGGCAGCAGAGGCAGAGTTCAAGGATTTAACCTTGATGCCAACCTACTGTAACCCAAATCTACCACAAAAACAAGAAGAAAAATCACAGTGATAACTTATTGTTTTTTCTTCTGCAACTGAAGGCCGCCTTCTTGGTTTTTAACAGTCGTTAAAGCCAAACTTCATGCTTAATGGAATCCTCAAAATTAACTTATCTCTACAACCGAGAAGTTCTTCCATATGCTTTGAACAAGCTGAAAGAAAAAAAAAAAAAAA
>JBAMYA010000020.1:13915272-13951369 GCA_037176975.1 Arrhamphus sclerolepis | reverse complement strand
ACCAGCAGTGTATGTGCAGCTGTAAAGTCTAGTCTCTGTGCAGTGAATTATTGCACACCTCTGAATTTAAAAAGAAGATAAATAAACCACCTGTGTACGTGTGTGTGTGTGTATATGTGAAAAAAGGATATATATATTTATATATATATATATATATGTGTGTGTGTGTGTGTGTGTGTGTACATTTATATATATATATATATATATATATATATATATATATAAAAATAAATGCACACATATGTATATATAATATAACCTATATATATGCTTGTATTTATGTGTAATTTAAATTTTACAACTTGTAATTTTATATCAAAATTTCAGAAAATTGTAATTTTAAGTTTTTCTATTAAAAATGTGAATGTGCACTAAAAAGTCTAGAATAAAAAAAAATATATATAATTTCACCACAAATTGTTTCAAAACTATTTTTTATTTCTGATTTTACAAGAAAATAAATTAGTTTTAGTAGAAAAGTCTAAATTCCGAAATTTGATATTTCATGACAAAAATTTACTTTTCTGTGAGAAAAAAGTGATACACCTGTTTGGCATTTTCCAATTCTTTTTCATGAAAACTAATAATAATCCTTTTTCAATTTTGCAATTATTTGAGGAAAGAAATTGTGAGTTTAAAACAAAAGCCTCAATTTTATGACAAAGGTTTTGCGAAATTTGAGCTTTTATGACAAAAATTCAGATTTTATTCTCTATGAATCCAAAATAAATTATTTTCAAAGGATGTACTTTGAGCATGATTCTTAAATATTTTATTACATATTTACAGGATGAAGCTGAAGCTGAACTCCAACTGTCATTAAAGTGGTCAGAGCCTGACCAAAAAAAGAGAAAGAAACTTGATCTGGAGAAGACTCTGCAGACTTGGTTTAACAAAAACACGGATCATCAGAACTGCTCAGTGAAAAAGATGTGGGCAGATGGTGCTGCGATACAGATTAAACCTGTTCCAGGTGCAGTATGACTGTTTTGGTATTAATCCAGACAGGTTGCATGTGTCCATCTCTCTCACTCTATACTCACTCTCTTTTAAACATTAACATTATTTTACTGCTTCCTGTATTTCTTTCTTCTTCAAACCTTATGGCTTCATTTGTATTTTTCTTATTAAGCCCTGGCTGATCTTCAGAAACTAAGTGGTCAAACTCTCACCATGAAAGATGGTAAAACAGTGACCATCATGTCAGTTAATCTGGCGTCGTCACAGCTGGATCCCCAAACACCAGACAACACTTCGATGAGCCTTCCTCCCCAATCTGTGCCAGTGCCTCAAGATGTATGTCCTGTTTCATAGATTATTTCAAATTACAGTGATAATGTATGTCTGACAACTAAGTTGATATTGTATATTTCTATCCAGGAAGATGCGCAAAAAGTGGATCAGAGTGACCCAGTTCCCACAGCAGGAAACACTGAAGAGAAATGTGTCGTCTCAGTGTCTCATTTCCTGTACGTGAGCAACATCTACAGGGAGGAAATTAAACGTATAGAGAAAAAGTATGGAGGTAAAATTACCGAAGAGCTCAGAGTTACGTTCAAAGCCGACCAGGAAGATGTACGTCAAGAACAAGCCCTTTCTGAGTTCACAAACCTCGTTCAGGAACACCTCCCTGAAATCCGCAGCTCAGTTGTTCCTCTCAAATCTGTTGATCCAGATCAGTTGGTTGGTGCGCTTAAAATCCTTCAGAAGGAGAACAAGCTCATGGTCACTGTATGTTCAGAAGGAGCAACCGTATGTGGGCCAACAGATAGTCAAGACAAATTCTCTGAGGCTTTAACTGCCATGCAGAAAACAAAAGCATCTCTTAAACAGTACGAACATCGAGACACATTTTCCAAGATATGCATGACTATCAAAGATCCACTGGTTGATGGAGGACTGACCATGGAAGAGAGCAGCTGGAAGCGGTTGACTGCTTCTTATGGTGAACAGGTTTCAAACATATGCAGTAAATTTGATGTTGACCTTAAAGGTTCCAAGATCAGTGAAGACAAAGTCAACGTTAAAGCTGTCTAGCAAAGACCTGAAGGAAACGCCTCCATGAGGAGCCATGCTGTCAGAGCTCTTCTGGCTCTTTACCAGAAGACTTCCACTTCCACTTTTTTTAATTGTTAAAGATTTATGATATTTAAAGCATGAGTAATGACTTTTCTTTATTTTAAAATCTTAAGTCTCAATTTCATTTGAAGGAATGCTTGCTCACTTTTCTTTTTTTGAGTGCTGTCTACCTGCATTGATCTTCTGTCTTTGTTATGGGCAAACTGGTTTTGGGCTTCAGTCACAATGGGAGAACTGTTATGGTTTTAAAGCACCACGTCACGGATCAGCTACGATGATGTGAAGTCAGAGAAAACAAGGGACGACTGAGAAACTGGAAGAAAAAAAAAAGAGACCATCCCTGAGCGAAAGACGAAACAAAAGTAAATCTTAGTGTTGTTAAAGTGATTTCACCTCCTCTGCTTAAAGAGGAACCTAAAAATTATTTTAAAAGACAATGCAGAAGTTTGTTTGTGCTGCTTTAACAGAAGGATGAAACTTGCATCTGAATGTAACCTGATAAAAGTGACAGATTTACTGCTAATCTCATTATTCACTTTTTAATGGAAGGTTAAAATTAGAAGAAACAAATAAAATAAAATAAAAACACAAAGGCTTCTTTCCTGTACATTTTTTTAAATTTTATTTAGAACAATATTTGTTATTTAGTTTGTAAAGTACTCCAGCAAATATTAAACATTATTCTCTTTCCAGAAGAAAGTCTGAGCCTCCATGCATGTTGTACTATAAAAGCTATGTGAATTTTTTTTCAATAAAAAAAGAACTAATCAAAAAAAAAAAAAGATGATGCATGTATGATTCTGCAAAAAAAAAGTTCTTTAGGTAAAATGATTGTACTTCTTTCTCAATTAAAGACAAAACATATACAACATAAAATAACGCACAAAAGTAAAACTTGTTAATGTAGTTACACTGAAAACTGGTGGTACTCTGCACATGCATTAAAATATAGCTGACACATTTCTGACCGAAGCAGCATTTTGGGACAGAGGCTGAACATAAGGACATGTCAGAAGCAACCAGAATGGTAGCGGCAGCAGCAGGGCACAGAGGAAAACAAGACATCAGCAAGCTCCAGAAGAACAGAAAACTGCCGAGGACACGATGAACATAATGCACTTCAGACCGAGTCGTTACAAAACTGAACATACAGACTTTGATTCTCTAAAGGCAAGAAAGATACTTTTTTTTTTCTTCTCACAAATCCAGACAGACATAACCTGGTTTCTACAAAAATGGGAGTGGAGAAGTAAAAGTCCAACAAAAGACCCAGCTAAACCGCTTCCCTTTCCCTCTGGTGGAAGGCCTTGTTAACGGCCAAACACCGTAGACGTGATGCTCATTAAAAATCTTACAACCGCAACCGCCTTCTCGCTCTTAACCAGCTGAGGCCGCCCTAACTATCACTTTACACCTGTAATCTCCGTCCATGGAATGTTTAACTCATATCTAACCTCCCCTCTCTCTCCATCTACACAGTCGCACCAATTTGCTTCCCATCATCAACACATGAGCTCCAATCTGTGTGATTAAAAACAAGCATATCTCCTTTATATCAAACGGTAAAAAGCCTGCAGTAACACACGATACCGTAAGATGAGATATTCTGTGCAAGGAAGACGACAATCATTTCATGAACGTTGTTCTCTGAGGAATACGTGGAAAATACTGTATTTGCCGTCAGGTGTTGACATTTTGCATGTGCTGTACACAAACACTGCTATCACAAACCAGTCTCGCTGAGGAAAACAAAAAAACAAAAAACCAGCGAGACAAACGCACGTACCGCTTTAGAAAAGTTGGGCCTTTTCTGCTCAACGTCAACACAAACAACAAACAGTTGGCACTGGTGAAATGGAAAAAAAGGAAAAAGTTGTTGTTTCTCTCATCTATACAATTCATACAAAAATAAAAATAAAAAAAAAGAAAGAAAAGGAAAAAGAAAACTGCTCCAATGATAGCATCTTTTCTTCTGATTTACTTGTTTCCATTTCATTTTGTACAGAGGTAGTGGCTATTTAGGTAAAGGGTAAGGGACAAAGTGTAAATTAAAAATCTCTCATAGAAAATGCTTGTTTTTGACCAGAGGAATCTCTAAAGAACTAAATATAATACTGCAATCACATACAAAAGTAGTCCTTCATTTTTGTACATTTTATACAGTGTTCACACTTTTTTTTTCTTTTTTGTAAGCAATTTTCTCTCACTTTTTATTGAATTTTGTCGGTTTTTTTTCTTTAAAAGGCAAGAAGAAGGGTGTGTTTGAGATTGTATGATGGAGGCAGATGGACAGTCTATGCCAGCGGGTCCACGAGGGGCTCCTCGTCTCCACGCGATAGCAGTTCTTTCTTCTCATCCGTGCTGGCCAGAGAGTTGCGACTGTTGTGGGCTCCCATGTACAGAGTGGCGTACACCGGGTTCGTGAAGTTGGTGGGCTAAAGAAAGTCAAGCCAAGTCAGCCATTAGTCAACGCTTCTGAAGTGGTCTGAGCAGACGCGTAGACGTGCTCGGTGTTTGTCCCTACCTTGTCTGGGTCCAGCGTGAAGTCTGCGTCGAGCAGTTCCCCAGCGTCGTCGTCGGGCTCACCTTCGTAGATCTTGTAGGCGGGATTTCCGATCTCAACGTTCATCGCCCCGTTTGTCATCCTTTGGTGCTGGAAGCCCTTCGCTCTGCATGAAATACAAAATAGCGCAGTCACACCTCCGCTTCTGGTTCAACGTTACAGGCGTCTTTGAAGAATGCAAGCGGGGACGAAGCCACATTATGGAGGAAGGGAAGAGGCGCTACATGACTGTCACCACCATCCAGACGAAGCAACGACACAGGCACCAACACAAAACCAGCATTCATGTCTCTCAAGGGGGCTGGATACAGGACTTGTAACATATATATGTATATTTATGCATATGTATTTACACAACAGATGCTCCAAATTCTTTACAATATGCATCAAAGACACTAACTACATCTGGGGAAATGGTAGATTTTTCAGACTGCATTTTCCAATCTGAGCTTGGAGGAATGCATCTCTCAGTATGAGAAACACTCACTACAGATCAAAGCACAGAAAAATATGACACAGTTTGATGGATAACAATGAGAAATCTAAAGCACTTGCTAACAGAAACAGATCTATTCAATGTATTATTTATTTATTTATTTTTGGTTTCAATAGATCTGCCCGGGAGCTGCTTTTGAAGAGGGAAACTGATACTGTCGGAGTGAGATGGCCCACAGCTCCCATGAGCACCAGTAAAAAAAATAAATGCAACACTGACCACAGGACCAAACACGGCACAGCAACCGATATTTATGATTAAGAGAAAGATAGAGGCATCAGAGTGCAGAACAGAGAAAAACATGTAACCCCTGGCAACCATTACCGCAAGCGCCTGGAGCCGGTTTTTCCGGGCCGGCTAGACCTGAGGAGCAAAAGAGATGCCATTACAGAGAGGAGAGTAAAAGTGACCATGGAAGGAAGAGAAAGAAAAGGAAGTTTGTGGGGGATGGAGAATGTGCAACAAAGAGGTCTCCACTGTCTCATGTCTCATGTCTCATGTCCTGAGAGTCAGACTGTTACTCACCCTCTCATTCTTCTTCTGTACCACAATAGCGCTCCTGCAGCCAGCAGAACCAGCAGCAGCAGGATCAGCACCGTGATCACGATGGAAGCTGTGCCTGCATTTACACAGACGGCGGAGTCAGACACATCACATGAAATTCAACTTCTACCACGGAAGCCGCTGAGATAGCAGCCAAAGACGATGACTTACGTCCACTTGACCCTGAGCTGTCGCTATGACTGGTGATGGTCTCACAGCGATGCCCTTCCCAACCACTGGAACATCTACACACGACACCCAAGAGGAGACACCACCGAGACATTTATGTAAAAAAGACACAAGGAAGATGTGAAGACAATGAAAACTCCTCCTCACCTGCACTCTGGAAGGCGACTGATGGGATTTATTAAGCACTGGCCATTTGCACAGTACTCATTCGTATCACACGTGTAACAGCTGGGCTGGATTCTGCCGTTTGTGCAGCTTTGGAATTAAAAAAAATAACAAACAAAAAAGATAAGTAGCAACAACAGATATCTGACTACTTTACCTGCATAAATTTGTTTGGCTGTGATGCAAACTGCAGTCTTACCGGCAAGTGAACTCCCCGTTTGATGTAAAACCGTTGCTGGGGATGCACTCGCCATCCCGACAGTAGTGACACCTGTCTATTTCACACATGTCGCCAATGTACTGGGGCAGACATCGGCAGAATTTAGTGTTGTTTTCTCTCTGCAGGCATGTACCTTTGTTGAGGCAGTAGCCTTCACAGCTTCCTGCTCGCACAAACAGAAACACAAACAATGAATAAACACTACATCACACAGTGTAACGCTGACCAAAACTGTGATTTTATTATTGCTTACAGGTATTTCAATATTTTTTACGCCTGCATGTCACACGGACAGAAAGAACACTCACTGTACTGGCACTGGTCTCCCAGGAAGTCTGCGGGGCACTGGCAGGTGGGCTGGTTCCCAACACTGACGCTACAATTACCTCCATTCTTACAGTAATCCTTGCAGGTGTGCAGGTTACAATTTGGCCCGGTAAAGCCCGTCAGGCATCGACAGGTAGGAGAGCCTGGCGGGGCGACACGTACAAGAACGGACATGGAAAAGAAAGGACAGTTGAAAGGGATACGACTGGAAAAAAAAGTGTCACATTAAACCACAACGTGACGTCTTGTCTGCTACCTGTCAGCGAAGGTGTGCATGTTCCTCCGTTCTTGCAATAGTCCCTGCACTGATCAATTTCACATCGATCCCCACCATAATTAGGCTGGCAGCGACACTTGGGTTGCTTGTGGGCATTTAGGAAACAGCTGCCACCGTTCATACACTGGATTAAGCAAGGACCACTGGGAGGAGCTGCAGGCGACCAAGTGTGTCAGTCACACAGAAGGACTAAAAGGCCCAGATTGTGCTTTATATATATAAAAGAGTATCTGCTCACTCACAGATAGGAGACAACGTGGGCGTGGGCTGCTCCACACACGTGCCGTTGTCCAGTGTGCGTCCATTGGGACAGGTGCAGACTGGCCCGCTGGGGCTGAGCAGACAGAGCCATTCACATTTCTTCCTGTCACAGGGATTAGTCACTGAAGGAAAACGAGAGAGAGAGAACCAACACTGAGAACGAGGAGGCAAAACTTCTCCTCCAAAGATTTTACTTTTTACTTTACTTACCTTCAGGTTGTTTGTGTCGGTGGTGCAGAACTATGTCTGTGGCGTGGTTCATCCCAGTTGTAAGGTTCTCAATGGCGCCTTTTCCAAACTTATTCACTCTGAAGACATAGTTGTTGATGTAGGTGACACCATAGATGTAGTCCTCAAACACATCAATGCTGAAGGGGTGATGGAGTTCTGTGAGCGAAAACCAAAAAAAGAAAAAATTAAACGAGTCCCGACTGATAACTAGCAGCGATTATGACATCATTGTGATTCTAGGCCACTCAACTGTTTTTAATGCCATTTATAGCCACGACTGCATCGCTGCCGTTCAGCCTCACGCTGCAAATCAAGGACAGTTTAGTGTCGGCCCAGTACAGACGCTCATTGAAGTAGTCCACTGCCAGACCTGCAAAAACAGAAGAGCAACATGAGGAAACACATTTGTGTTCTCCAGCTGATCAGGCAGCAGTGTTTGCTTTACCAGTTGGCCACTGAATGTTTTCTTCGACCAGCGTCTCCCTCATGGTTCCATCCATAGCAGCAGTTTCAATCTTGGGATGGTTGCCCCAGTCTGTCCAGTACATTTTCCTACAGAATGACAAATAAATGCTTCATTTATCAATATTTTTACGTTGATTATTTTCTCAATCACGTTCCTTTCGGTACTTATTCCACATTCTGAGTGGATTCCCCGTCCCTCACTCACCCTCTCTGGGGGTCAACTACAATGGCATGAGGCTCATCGATCATGCCAGAGATCAGAGTTTTGCGGTGTCGCCCTCCACTTATCTGGGCCACCTCGATGACATCCCTACCAGAGTCGGTCCAGTACAAGTTCCCTGCCACCCAGTCCACCGCGATGCCACGGGGCATCTTCAGATCCGGGATCTGAACATGTTAAAAAGACAAACATGCTCACTACCCCTATTTATAGTCTCTTACAAATATACAAAACAAACTTGCACAACTCTTACCTCCAGGTTGGTGATCCTGGAGTCACTCTGGCGTCTGTTACGGTTGCTGTTTTGAGACGAGGAGGAGGAGGAGGAGGAAGGCAAATCGTAGGAAGAAATGCGCCCTGTGTGCCAGTTTGTCCAGTAAATGCGATTGGTCTTCACGTGCAGATCCATGGCATCGATGCGTACATTAGCATCCCCCTGCAAGATCTGCTCGTAGCGCCAGTTTGGCATGGAAGGGTCGAGGGTGCGGATTTCATTGTCGTCGGCGATATATAAGACACCCTGAGCTGAAAATGCAAAAGGAAGGATTAAAAAAAAAAAGTGATTCCAACTGGAGTTTTAAAAGTACAACAAATAAGAAAAAAAGAGCCTAAATTATGCTTTCAGAAATCTGGATACTTCATGTATACAATAATCTCCAGCTTTCTCATGTTTCATGTCAACATGGTGGAACAATAAATGCACTGATATGAGCTTGGAAAGTTCACCACTGGGTCCCAAACCATCAGCACTCACCATCAGCAATGCAGGTGTTATTTATTTTGCTGAAGTGCTTGTAGCAGGTGCACTTGTAGGAACCCTTGGTGTTGTTGCACATGTGGGAACACACTCCGAACTGCTTGCACTCGTTCTTATCTGTGAAACAGCCCAAGGCCACATGACACGTGTTGCACAGACTTTCATTTCTTGGAGCTTTAACAAACTTACAGACACAACATGATGGACAAGAACGGAAAAGAAAAAAACAAAACAAACAATGAGCCAGTTCAGAGAAAACCGCACCTTCGCATCGATTTTGCCCGTTGGACTGGAAGCCTGGCTTGCAGGAGCAGAAGGAGTCGGTGCCGTTCACCACGCAGTGCCCTTCGTCTCCGTCGCCGCACATCGTTCGGTTGCTGCGGCAGTCATTCAGCACGGTGTCTGTCCGAAATGAAACAAGCAGCGCTACAGTCAAACTGACATCTGTGCACAGTGGACAGAGCGGTCCTCACGACTGCACACCTTTCTTATTGCAGTTGATTTCGTCAGAGCCGTAGTCCTCGCAGTCGTTGAAGTAGTTGCAGCGCAGAGAGGAGCTGATGCAGCGGCCATTAGAGCACTGGAACTCATCCTTTTGACAAACTGGTGTGGAAGCAGGTGTTGCTGGAAAACAACAGGTCACAGTGTGGTTATTATGCTGCTTATTAAGTGAGAACGTCAAGACTGTGACTTACACCCAAACGCAAGAAAAAGATCTCTGTGTATCCATCATTACGGTAAATTACCAGGACTGTCCCTCTTTGTCAGTTCACTGAACGGTATTTAAACAAACTCACAGCAGTTGACTTCATCGCTTTTGTCCCCACAGTTGTTCACACCATCACAACGTTTTGACACTGGCAGACAAACCCGGTCATTATGGCAACGGAACTGCCTTGTGGGTGGACACTGGAATTTAACTAAAGGATCAAAGGAGACGTTTATTAAGGAAGAAAGCGATTTTAGTACGAGCAGAATTTCAACACGTTTAAATACAATAATTCTCACCGCACTCTTCCGGGTTCTCATCAGAGTTGTCTCCACAGTCATCCTCACCGTCACACTTCCAGCCAAGAGGCTTGCAAAGGGTGTTGTTGCACTGGAACTCATCCAGGGGGCAATGTCTACCCACTGAAACGCCACAGTGAGAGATGATCCATTACATTAGCTGCTGCATGTGTTTTGAATCCTCTTATAATCTCAGAAACACCCAGAAGGTAAAAAAAAAAAAAAAAAAAAAACTGTCCCCTCTCACCACCACTGTCACATCTGTCCTCGTCACTGCTGTCCATGCAGTCAGCATCAGCATCACAGCGCCAGCGGATGGGAATGCAGTGGCCGTTTTTGCACTGGAACTGATCACTGTCACACTTTACATCGCAGCCATTCTGAAGCAAAGAAAAAGACAGAATTCCTTTCATTGACAACACTAGCATGGATGGAAGCTGATGGAGAGAGGAGCGGATGATTGATAACCTCGTCTGAACCATCGGCGCAATCGTGGTCCCCGTCGCACTTCCAGCGCCCAGCAATGCAGCGGCCGTTTGTGCAGGCAAACTCGCTCTCTGAGCACTTCCGGGGCACTGAGGACAGAGAAAAGACCGATTAGAAGAGAACAGTTTAGAGAGGACAGGCAGGAGAAGCAAGGAGAGGCGTAAAGAAAAGAGAGGAGAAAAGGTGGGATAAGAGCAGAGTGGAAAAGTAACATAAAGTAGTCTACTGAGAGCTGGGCATACATGAATAAAATAAGGCAGATCATTTACATCATAAGGAGGATCTGAGTAGGCACAAAGGGGTGGGGATGGTACACTGTGTATAGTAGAGGAGCTACAAGAGATGGAAGGATCAAAAAAGAAGCACAAGGCTTGCGGAACAAATAACAAGCTAGGGGAACAACAAGGCCAGGAAGTTGATCTGAAACTGTGACACCTACCTCTGACTCACAGCAACTGGACAGTGTGAAATGCAAAACAGACATGAGACGATGTGAGATGTGCAAATGGTCATAGAACTAATTCAACTGAAAGGAAATGAAATCTCAACCACACGAGTAGTTGAGTACATATAACAGACAGTGAAAGATGATGCACTACTGGCTCCTGTAACCTGCTGACGTTGAAACGTCGGCTAACAACAGAGCTAGTGCACAACTGCGTCGACACTCACCTGCCGCTTTGGCAAGAAACACTTGTTCAGTTGCTCATTATGCACAATTATGTATTTGGAAATTCACGTGGCGGCATCTTAACGTATTTAGGTATGTAGGTGCGATCAAAATGACCTGCTCGAGTCAAACGGAGCGTCAGAATGAAGAAGAAACACGACATGATTGTTGGTGTCAGATGGGCTGGTTGGGTTATTTCACAACCTGCTGATTAACACACAAACATCTCAGGTTTTTTCTTAAGTCATGCATTGTTCATGCCTGTACGTCCATCTCTGGCTTAGTAAATGCTTTTTTGCCTTTCTCTCTGAGAGTTTTTGATCTAATTTCAGCATGTTTTTCTTATTTTTGACCAAAGTAAGCTGAATCTCTAAACTTCCAAGGCAGACCATAAGCAGCTGTGCAAAAGAAGATTGTTTTTCTTATCTCTTCAAGTTTTAAGCGGTTTTAAAAGCAAAAGAGGGTCCAGGACAGGAATGTCCAGGTGTACCTATTGACGTGACTGCTGAGTGTAAATATCTTTCATTGGGGTTTGTTTTATACACACAATGAGCTGCGCTTGTGACTGTGTGAACAGGCAGTTTGTTCCCTCAAGGAAAGAAAAATAAAGACAACCTACCACACTTGTCCTCATCAGAGTTATCCCCGCAGTCATTGTCGTAGTCACACTGCCAGCGGCCGGGCACACAGCGGTTGTTTTTACAGCGAAACTGGTAGGGCTCACATGTCCGCTCATCTGTGCACACACACGACAACTTCAAGTGAAGCCAAAGTCCTCCACCTTTAGACACCTCCAGTAACTCTCTCCTTACCGCACTCCTCCTGGGGTTCATCTGAAGCATCTCCGCAGTCTGCTTCGCCATCACATTTCCAGAGGGCTGGGATGCAGCGCCCCGAGTCTTTGCAGCGGAACTCATCCACGCCGCATGTCATTTGAGCTGAACCAGGGACATTTAGCAGGTTAGACATGAGCTTTGCATACTCAAGTTTCACTTTTTTTGTTAATCTTTTTTCTAGATTCCATCGATATACCTGATCACATTTTCACATTTTGCAAGACCACTTTCATGCTGCAGAGGGGACTATTTTTTTTTCTTTTTCACAAGCAGATTTGCTCTTTGGCGTAGCAATGAAACGCTTTGACTCACTGCAGTTGGCAGGCTCATCGGATCCATCCACGCAGTCATTGTCCCTGTCACACACCCACACCCGTGGGATACAGCGCTTGCTGATGGCACACTGGAACTGGTTGGGGGCACATGTAACTTCCGCTGCAACAGAGACACAAACATAAGCCCATTTACTCCACAACTGAAGTTATAAATTCCACATTTTCTCTCCGATGCATGCTAGCAGCTACTGTGTTCAGGAAACAACACCACTCTGACTGTCCATACAGCCTTGAAGTTAAAGATGCTGAAATGTAAATTTTTGACCTTGGAACAAAACAATTGAGCATTTCATGTAATCTCTCCCCGCAGAGTGCAGATGTGCTCAGTAAATGTCATGGTAATTACATTACGTTGCATGTACTGGCTCATGGGCTTTGCTTGGGAAAGGTCAAAATGGACAGAGATGCTCTTGGGAGCATCAGATGGTTCAACAATTTCCGATGTTCTAATTATACAACACGTACAAGGGAAAACAGTGAGAAAAAAAGGTCACTACAATCAGCAGGACCTTTCATTTGGGGACAGATTTTAATGGGAGATCTATGTTCTGCTGATCCAAAGTGTTGATTAGACAAACATGTAGTGATATGCAAAATCACAGACTTAGGCTGCAGCTCTCTGAGGGAGAAAATGAAGAAGGAGGAGATAACTTGAGTGAACCAGACGGCCTTTTTTTAAGACTTACGACAGTCTTTTTCATCCTCGCCATCTCCACAGTTGTCCTGCCCGTTGCAACGGAAGATGCCGGGGATGCAGCGACTGGGGTGGGTGCATTTGAACTGACTTGGCAGGCAAACATGGATGTCTGCAAGAATATAAAGCCAATGAAGGGAGAGTTAAAAAAAAATGATAGCTTTCTTAAATTTAGATTTGGGATCTATAGGTGTACGTACCGCAGTTGGCCTCATCAGAGTTGTCCTGGCAGTCATCGTCTCCATCACAGATGTAGGCTGGGTTGGTACAGATGCCGGTGCCACACTGGAACTGGCCTGGTCTGCACTTAAACTCAGCTACGGGGAGCGCAATAACTTATTAATTGGGATAAAGATTAAAAAGCAACCGTAATATATGATGGCATTCTTGCTGCGTTTATCCCTTACGACAGTCTGCAGGTTCATCTGAACGGTCCCCGCAGTCATCCTCCGTGTCACACTTCCACCAAAATGGAATGCACTTGTCATTTTTGCAAACAAACTGAAGAAGAAGATGAGAAAATATAAATATATACTTTTAAAGTTCATGTGTTGAAGCAGAAGCGCAGCGAGAACGACAGCTCCAAGCAGACTCACCTGACTTGCAGTACAGTTGGACAAGCACTGTTTACCGTCAGCTGCTAGGTAAAAGTTAGTGGGGCACGCGCACTTGTAGCCGCCTCCCGGCGACAGCAAACACAGGTTACTGCAGCCGCCGTTGTTGATCTGGCATGGGTGGTCTGCCACTGCAAACCAGAAAACGGAAAGGTGAGCAAGCAAAATGAAAGACAGTAAAGGATGTGACATGAAACATTATACACATGGTTGGCACTGAGGGGCGCCTTCCTTGCACCTTCAGGCTGGCGGTAGGGGTGGTAAATATGGATGTCCATCGGTCTGTGCAGGGTGCTGATCAGCATGGTCTTGTTGGTCCCCTGTGTCTTATGAGCTCTGTTGATGGACTTTGTTTCCCAGTCTGTCCAGTAGATGTACTCCTCAAACAGAGTCATGGCAAAGATGTGAGGGATGTCCTGAGTCAGAACTACAAGTGTGCAGGCACAAACACAAATCCATCAAGTTAGTATCTGCAGTACTTACGGCACAGTTGGACAAGCACCGTGAGAACAAAGATCATTGGCTCGTGTGTGTGGTACCTGTGTGTCTGTTGCTTCCATCCAGACTGGCAAACGCTATGTAGTCCTCCCGTGCATCAGCCCAGTAGATGCGGTCATTGACAAAGTCCAGAGTCAGGCCATTGGGCCAGGTGATCTTGTCCTGTATGATGACATTCCTATCGGTACCATCCATCCCGATCCTCCCGATGTGGGCATTGTCACCCCAGTCAGACCAGTACAAGTACCTGCCAGGGATGCTCTGTATTAGTTTGGTTTACAGGTTTCTTGGTTATTGAGGGTTATCAGTGTTGCTGCAACCCTTTGGCTCTCCCTCTTACCCGTAGCGCACATCCACAGCCACAGCACGTGGCTCCTTCAGGCCACTGTTGAGCAGAACTGTCCGGTAGGCTCCATTCAGCTTCGACACCTCAATAGTATCCCGCCCCTTATCGCACCAGTACAAGTTTCCTCCCACCCAGTCAACCGCCAGACCATCAGGGTTACTGAGTAAGGTGCGGTGGAGCACCTGATAAATTAAACAGGCAGAATATACTTTTTGAGCATGCAAATTAGAGTGAAGGATTTCATTATTTTTTCTACACACACACACACACATACAGATGAATAATCATTTGTTACCATTGCATTCTTCTGTCCCCTGAGCTTCCTTACACGGCGCTTTCACGCTCACCTGAACATCGCTGCCATTGATGTGCATGCGTCGTATCATGCTGCCCTGCGTGTTTACATCTGTCCAATAAATCATCTGCTGGCGGTAGTCGAAGTCCAGAGCCACGGCGTTATTTAAGCCCTGTCAAAGCACAGGAGCTGCTTTAGTTGCGGACAGAACAGATAAACTACTGCAGGATGGTTTGCAAATCAAAAAAGACGCCAAGGCCTCACCTGTTTGAGAAGCGTGTAGTTAGATCCGTCCAAGTTGAGCTTCCTCAGGTAATAGCGGTTGGCAAAGATGAGGAAAGGCTCCTCATCTGCGGGGCGGCATCATTTATGAGTGGATTAACATGAAAGGGCTTGAATGTTATTAATCTGTCACAGTTCTTACCAGAAACGGATTTGCATATTGTTGGGTTCTTGGGACTGAGCTGGTAACCCTTAACGCACAGACAGTGGAAACTGCCGTGCGTGTTAATGCAGCGCTGAGTGCAGGGGTACGTGGTGGTACATTCATCTACGTCGATGCATGTCTTCCCGTCGTCCTTCAGGTGGAAGCCAGGGTGGCATCTGCACTGTAAGGGAGCAGAGCGAAGAGCAGCTAAAGCGAAAGGCAGGCGCTTCATATTTTACACATGTAGTTCGCTGCGTGCCGTTCACTTACTTTAAACCCGATTTTAAGGTCTTCACAGAGCTGGGAGCAGCCACTCAGTTTGTTGTTCAGGCACTCATTGATGAAGCAGTTTAGCTCATCAGAGCCATCCCCGCAGTCGTCTTTATGGTCGCAGAGCAGTGACTCGTCGATGCAGTTTCCATTTTTGCAGGTGTAGGCGGTGTCATTGCATTTCTTCTCTGCTCAAATAAACAACAGGGTGAAATGAGAAAACGACAACCAGTGCAGCTGATTTCTAAAGCCTCAGTGAGTAATTTTGTTTCATAAATAAAATAAAAGATAAAAAAGCCATTTTCTTTGAATGGGTCTGCATGCTTGTTTGAAATGAATTGGAGGGTGAGTCCAAACCTTTCTGTCTGGAACTGCACTTAAAGTGTGTAAATATCTATCTGTGTTATATCTAAAAACATATAAGCTGCATAAACATCAGGAAGCCTAAAGAGACATTGGAAATACAAAACCATGTAAAGAGGCTCCACTAACCAAAACGGATATCATATAAATAAATAATCTATTTTTGGGCTTGAAGAAAGCAGTGTTTGATACTAAAAACAAGAAAAAACAAAAACCTCAGTTTCATCTCTTGTTGAATTTGAGGCATAAAAGTGAATGGATCCTCTGTTAGAATCCCTAAAACCCTGTCAAGTAAAGGTTCAGAAGTTTCGATTATTTATTTTTTAGGATTAAGCAGAAGAATTGAATCTCAAAAAGCACGATGGGCCGTATTCAGAGATGGTGATGGCTTCAGGAACTCCAGGGTTAAGTGTCGTGGTACAAATGCAACAGATGAAAATAAAAAGACGGGCCGTGTGATTCTGACCGCTGTCGGTGCAGTGTGGGTTTTTCGGTGCTTCGTCTGAGTGGTCGTGGCAGTCGAAGTCTCCATCACACTCCCACGAACTCTGAATGAGACAGCGCCCGTTGGCACAGCGGAAGTCATTGGGTCTGCATGTCGGATACTCTGCAGCGGAAAACAAGGCGCGCTTTTAAAGAAGAGCAACGAGCCAGAGAGAGCTTTATAAGGTCACTGGGTCATTGTGTCCACTTACCACACTCCGGGGACTCATCAGAACCATCGCTGCAGTCTTTGTCATGGTCACACACAAAGTGCTTAGGGATGCACTGTCGGTTCTGGCACATGAACTCATTGCTGCTGCACGTGTTGTTGAAGACTGAGATGAAGAAATATTTGGCGAATGAATGTGATGCATCTGTTCTGTTGCAGTAAAGATCTTCCTTTGAAACTTGCAGAGGTATTGATGGTGCTGAGCCCCAGCGTGAACTCACCACAGCCAGCTTTGACGCTCTCATCAGCACCATCTGGACAGTCCCTGTCGCCATCGCACTTCCAGTGGCGAGGAATACACGTATGAGATCCGGGGCACTGGAAGGCCTCTGGACTGCAGGTTTTAGAGTCTGTGATGAGGAAAAAAGGGTTAGGGAGGTAACGCCATTAATCACTGAGCTGTTAAAGGCGCCATTAAAGAATCATAAAACAGAGTAATAAAGTAATGAATAAATAAAAGTTCTTTCTGCCTAAACCGGTGCTCTGCTTTTCCCACACATAACCGCTGTCAAATACTTCCTCCTCTAAACAGATCGGCATTAATTGGTGTCCTGTTTGCTTTCACTCACTGCAGTCGCTGCCCTCATCTGTGCCGTCACCACAATCATCAGCCCCGTCACAGACCCAGCGGTTGGGAATGCATCGATGGTTCCCACACTTAAACTGGGACGTGGAGCACGACTTATCTGGAGGACCAGACAGAAGGTGTCACGGGCGAAAAACCCGGCGGCAAAGCAAAGGCGCGGTGTGTTCTGGTTCAGGCTGCTCAGCTCCTTACCACAGTGAGCCTCGTCTGCTCCGTTCTCACAGTCGTTCTCCTTATCGCACGTCCAGTTCATAGGAATGCAGCGGCCGCTGGGACAGGCGAAGAAGGGTGTCGGGCAAGTTGTTTTTCCTTTCCCTGACAGAGTCACAGAAGATACAACACGTTAAAAAGAAGACTGAAGAAGGAAAAAAAAAAGGTAATCCGGGATAAGAGCAAAAGATATGAAACGTACTGTGGTGCTTTTAAAGAATAATTCAAAGAAATAATTCAGGGGATGAAGATACCTGGGCAGTTTCTTTCATCTGAGAAGTCTCCACAGTCATTGGCTCCATCACACTGCCATGAGGATGCATAGCAAAGTGTGGTGAACTCACACTTTTGAAACGTCACTCCTTTCACTCCCAGATGGAAGTAGGTGGAACAGTCTGTGGCAGCTTAGTGACGAGAAAAAAACAAAAAAAACCCTCAGAGCAAAGTTCTATGATGTTCTATGTCACATTGAAGCGTTGCGACAGAACTGATTGAACTTACTGCAGTTCATTTCATCGCTGGCATCTTCACAGTCCACTATCTGGTTACACGTGCTGGAGTTGGAGATGCAGCTTCCATCTTTGCACGGGAACTGATCTGCTGTGCACAGCGTGGCTGAGACACGAGTCAGAAAGAGAAAGGTTGAAGTATTCACCTTTATTTTAGTGTTGTATACTATGCTTTTCGTGCCTATAAGAGGTCTGCAGAGCTACTTTCTCTCACAGCATTTACTGCTGCTGAGCTGCCTGAAATGTGCCGTTTGTATTGCTGAGATTCTTCCTGATTCTTCTCTCTTGTGGAAAAAGCTTCTAGTTTGTGCTCTGCAAATAGACAGCCCCTCTATTTCTTACATTAGACTTTTTTATTACCTTACAGTCAGGGATGGCTTAGCCAGCCTCCACCAGGATCTCCCATGATGCACTGAGCATCTTTTCGTTCATTTATGCAGGAATATTCCATTGTTAATGTCTGTTTGTTTCTTATTGTAGTTATCTCTGCACTAATGTTTTGGTGTTTTTTTTTTTTTTGGTTTTTTTTTGGAGCTGTATCTTGTCATCCCCCAATCGGTGGAGACAGAGAACTGCTGGAGGTCACTTCCTGTTAAAGGGGACTTTTTCATCTCCACTACCAGACATGAAACATTCCTGCTTAGAATGCAAGATTGAACCTAATTTAGACGCCATCTATTTGTTTCCTTAGCTAGAAGAATCCGAATAACAAGAATGCAATTGTAATTAAACAGATTGAAATAAATGAACTAGAACACAGTGAAATGGGTTTAATTGTAATATAATTGGAGGTAAGTGGGCTGTATTTCATTCGATTTACACTAAAATGGTTAGCTTTCTCTCTAAAATGCCCTGAGATGATGTTTGTGGTGAACTGAGCCTTTACAAATAAAGTGAACTGGATTCAATGAAGAATAATATCTGGACTCACTGTTACAGAACAGCTCATCAGAACTGTCTCCACAGTCGTCCAGTCCGTTGCACCAGGAGCTGTGCTCCACACAGCGGCCGTTCACGCATCGTCTGTAGCCCTTCTTGCACACGCGGGTGGCTGAGAACCAGACAGGATTCACGTTACAAACATCAAACAAGTAAAATTAGGCTCAAAGCATCCTGACGAACAAAGAAAAATGCTCCACTCACCACAGTAGGACTGTTTCTCATCAGACTTGTCTTTGCAGTGGGTCATGCCGTCACAAGTGAGTGTGTAGTTGATGCAGTCTCCATTTCCACACTCAAACTCGTCAATGCTGTTGCAGGTAGTGTTGAGGGCTGTGGCACAAAATGGGATGAGACACTGATGTTTGACTTTTGCAACCAGAGGCACGCTAAGAAAAGGTAGGAACCCCGACTCTCTCTCATTACCGATGCAAGTGCTGTCTTCCAAAAGCTTTCGGTCGCCACGACAACTGCAGTTGACCCTTCCCTCAGAGGTCAGCAGACACAGGTCCTGACATCCTCCATTGTTGACGCGACACAGGGAGAACTCACCTGTGCAGACATGTGGAGCATTAGCCTTTCAAACGTGCACTTATGTTAAAGAACTGAGGCACAAGTAGACCATATCATGTCTCACGTCATCATTTTTCTGCCTTTAAAGTGAATCACTCATCCTCATCTCTGGAGCAGCTTCCCATTTAATCTGCATTTAATCATTTCATCTGCTACTGGATGCCAAACTCTTCTCACTGGCATTCGATTCAACAAGTGTTTTAAACATCAAATTTGTTAAATCCCTTTGTTCTTATCACGTCATTACTTCACACTGTGTTCACATTATTTTATGGTTTGCCATTTTGATTTTGCAGCACTCGGTTCTACTCGTGCTGATTTCTAGATGAGTTCCTTAAATAAATCTAACAATGACCCCAGTGCATCCACATTAGCAGGCAGGCGCACTTGCATGAACGTGGCGAGAGCGCTGCTTCGACTCGATGCATAATTCTATGCGATTCAATCTAAATAGGATTTGCAGCCGCTCCGGCAGGCTCTCTGCTTGCCTGGTCTCAGTGGGTATTGGAGTGCGAGACAGTAAAGCAAATGAGGCAGCTTGAGAGGGAAGATGTAGCAGAGACAATAATATAAGACTCCTCTGATTTAAGAGGAGACAGGCAATGGCAGACGGAATTAAATGAGGAAAAAAGAGGCAAATTTTAAGATACTGCCCCAATCACTGCCCTGTAAACTGTTATTATTTAGGATTAATCTAGTATACTTTTAGTATACTGTTCTGGCCAAAGTTCTGTTAGCAAAATCCAAATTCATATCAAGAAATTGCATGATAAAGACACCTGCAATGATAAACAACCACGCTCCAAACACTGACTTGAATCTTGAATCTATTGTGTGTGAAAACTTACAGCTGTTGGTATCATTGGCCACCGCAACGATACCCATTGGCTGCTGGGGGATGTCAGCACGCAGCACCTTCATGTCTCCCCCTGTGTACTTGTCAGCCCGAAGCACTGCCCTCCTCACCCAGTCCGTCCAGAAAATGTAGTCTCCGTACACAGCCAGACCAAATGGGTGGACCGGCTCATTCTTCAGCACCACCTGCAGGGGGCAGCACAACCGTAATCAAAAACCCAGACGAGTGCAAAAAAATCTCAGCCTCACAAATGCCGTGAAAGAACAAAAAGACACAGAGAGGCATGCAAAAGCTTTAATTCAATGACTATGTCACTCACGTAGCGCCGACTGCCATCGTACTCGCAGCGCTCAATCTTGTCCAGTGTGGCATCAGAGAAATAAAGTTTTTCAGCACGGTGGTCGATGGCCAGGCCGTTAGGGGTCCTGATGTCTGTGCCAATGATCACGAGGACGTTGGCACCATTCAGCGTGGCACGCATGATACTGGGAGACTGCTCATTCCAGTTGGTCCAAAACATCAGGCTGCAGGATGAGGAGCAATCAGGGATGATTAAATGATTAAATGCAAATTTAAAAGAAAAAGGGGATAATTCAGGTGCAGTGGTAAATGCAAATGGTTTTAATGGGACGTGTGAATCAGCTCTCACCCTTGACACTCGTCAAGAACAAAGGCCCTCGGGTGGTCATCTCCAGACATGGTGACCACGGTGTGCCGGTCAACAGCACCCCAACTGCTCTGATCCACGGTGTGGCGGGTGATGGTTGAGGTTGTGTAGCTGGTCCAGTACAACATATCCCAGCCCCTGTGGTATGCCAAACCCTCCACCGAGCCCACATCTGGAAAGGAAAGAAGAGGGAAGGAAAAAGACAGAGGAAGAGGGGAAAGAGCAAAGAGATCAAGAGGAGAAAAAAAAGACAAGATGAAAAGGGAGGAAGGAAAATAAATACTTCATTCCCAGTGTCATGTTAAAAGGCCAAGTGTGGACAATCTGGCAGCCGCTGAGTGTTGGCCGACGGCTGCGTGGCAGCAGAGTCAGAGCTCTGAACATGACAGTTTGGTATTAATGACAAAGAACACTGTGTGATTCGAGGCCTTTATCCAGCAAATAGCTAAATGAAAAGGTCACTGACTGGCGTATTTATTTCCACTGCACTACCTCATCAACAGATGAAAATAAGAGGAATTTTTTTTTTCTGCTCCACAGACTTGAACTGAGTAAGAGGTGGCGAGCGTCTTTACTGAAAGCACGCCAGAGGACACACAAGAGTCAGCCAAGATGGAGGAACAAAAAGTTCTGTAGCAACAGACAGAGACCAGCTGCTCAGGAGGGATACGTGCACGCGCACGTGCCGTATGAACAGGCAAATAGCTCCAATAACAAGCTATCAGTTCGAGCCAATAACTTATTACTGGAACAGGACCATGAGTGTCTAATGATCAGAGTGGCCTTTTCTTCAGACTGGATGTGATCTCACCCAATCACAGCTCCAGCGTGAAGGAGCAGGGGAGTTCACCAGCAGGTGAGACACTTAACACTGCACCTCAACATCTCCACTGCAACAGCACAGACGTGAAACCCCACTCGTGTGACGCATGCAAAGAGATCCCGAAAGAAGAAAAGCGCCAAAAAAAAAGAAAATGCAATGCACGGAGACAAATCGCTCACAGTTTCATAAATCACGCCACAATAAAAATCGATCAAGCACAACATAAAATCCATTTTTCCTCATTTCCTCTTTCTTTGGTGCTGATAATGGCAGACAGGATGTGTCGCTCCCTGCTTAAACTCTTCCTTTTTACTTAACCTTATCTTCACAATGTTATTGATCTAAGTCTGTTACATGCATATTAATTTGTTTTGTAAATAATACAGAGGAGCTCAGTTTCTACTCTTGATGGTGGTTAAACCTTTATGGCATGTATCTGTAGTAGGTGTGATAGCAGGTTCGTGTTTGGTATCAGGCTGTCAGTCAATAATTACCCAGATGAAGGCCAACACCATTTTACCCTCTTTTTGTGTATTTAGCAGTCTCTGTGCAGGTTTTTTATTTGTATGTATGAGGACAGCGCTACGAAACAGTGCACAGATTTTTTTTTTTTTTCCAGAAGAGGAGTTGAAACTCTGAAGTATGGGAAAACCTATGTTAGACCTCATTAGGCACTCCCACAGAGAGCTCACCAGCCAATCTTTGTTCTGCTCTACCATAATCGGTCCAGAGTTCACCTTCCGTTTACTCTGTTTAGTCCTCTCTTTTGCCATCAAGCTATTCACCTCCTCTGCCTGCCCATGCTCCCGTCTCAGGACATCTCTCTCTTGGAAGCAGGAGGAATGCTGCCCACGGACTGACTGAGACGTTACGTGGATTCGCTGCCTCGTCCGAGGTGACAGGAAATCACATCATCTACAACTCTGAACTCTTATTCAACCAAAACAGGAGATCAAAGAGGAATAATATATATCCCCACAGTGAAGAAAAAAGGAGGATTGTGCCTTTTAGCAGAAGGATCTGCTGTTGGATTGCTCATTTTATTCCCCCAGAATAAGAGGAAGCGACTCAACGGAGTTTCAACCATAAAGATGGCATTTGTTATGTTATGTTTATAAGAACAAATTTTTTTTGCAGTAATGAATCAGTAAGAAGAGGAATCTGTGTAACGTGTGTGATCAATGTCTGTACTTTATTAATGGAAATTGTCAACACCCTTAATCTCAAATCTGTGTAATGTTATTTCTGAGTACACTTTTATGGTACTGCAGTATGAGTAATCATTCCCACATATATTATCAGCAGTTTTATGACCGTTTGAGTGTACTGAACCAGCAAACAGCACCTGCGCCCTGACAGCAGCGAGAATGACTGGGGCTGAGGACGGGATGCTGAACTGCACACGTTTAGAGTTTCTGCTGGTTAACAGCACCAACAGCGGCCTGGCCAGTGTGGAACAGATCCTCGTCCCAATACTGGATGCCGTGATTCTGATACTGGGAGTTAGTGGGCACACTGTAGTGGTAGTGATCCTGTGTGGACGATGGAGGAGAGGGTTTGGACACATTGGGCAGTCTCCTCAAAGCTCAACAGCATGTGCAGGAACGGACATCCTGCTGCTGGCGCTGAGTGCTGCAGACCTGCTCTTGCTCTCCACGCTCCCCTTTCATGCTGTAGCCATGGTCATGCAAGAGTGGCCGTTTGGGATATTTATGTGTCGCCTGGTTGGATTCTTGGGATCTGCCTGCTCTTCGGCCAGCATCTTCACTCTGGCCACGCTGGCTGTGTGTCGCTATCTGACTGTTGTGAAGCCTACCAAAGCTTACAGCTTGCTCACCCCTCGCAGGGTGTCTGCAGTTGCTCTGTTGCTCTGGGTCCCAGCCTGCTGTCTTGGCGCACCCCAATTTGTTTTTCGCTCCCTCGGAAACCCGAAGCAAACCTCTCACGGACTTTCTTGCTTTGCTATCCTGGCTCAAAGAGACCAGCTGATCTATGGACTGTTTAACTTTCTTGTGGCTTTCTTGCTTCCGCTGGTCACCATTGCAGTGGCTTACAGCAGCATCTATGTGTTCCTGTGTAGGGGTCAGCATGCTGGCAGGGCCCCCCAGGTCGAGCGCTACCAGAACAAAGTCACTCTGACGACGGCCATGCTGGTACTGGCCTTTACCGTGTGCTGGCTGCCCTCCTACGGACTCACTCTGGCCCTGCTGGCAAATAAAGACTCGGAGGCCACAGGAGCCTGGCCACGTTACGGTTCCTTCACTGTGTTTGCACGACTCATGGCAATCTCCTCAACAGTGATGAACCCCATCCTCTATGTGCTACTGTCCCAAAAGTTCAGAGAGGACCTACTGAGGCTGTTCAAGAGGAAAGGACGAGGAGCAAATGTCGCTGTGGCCATGTCTCCTGCCTGACACTATTACTGTGTGAGCTTTGAGGAAACCCTGACAAACAGACTAAGTTAAATGATGAAAAAAAAGTGCCGCACTCATGCTACCTTTCAATGTCCTTTAAAAATTTACTGTAAGTCAGGATGTTGTGTAAGACAAAAATCACAAGGTTTCCTCTGGGAACTGCTTTACTGCTTTACAGGCACAGCAGGAGTACCCATCCTGAATCACGCACTCCTTGTAAAACAGATTAAAGTAAAGGCACTTGGTAAAACATTAACACTGAACCTGTGTTTTCTTGTGCTGAGATAAGGTGTATTAAAGTCTATCTGTCTCTGGACCTCTTTATGTTTTCATGCACTTTATTTTAAAGCGCAGGTTTAGAAGGAAAAAAAAAATTATTTGACTTTTCTTTCAAGTTTCTGTTTGTTTCGATGAGCGGAAAATTCCCGCAGCTTCCTTCTCCAGAGAGATTTCTCATCTAGGAACTGGTGTTAAATAACTTGACACATGACAGGCCTCAGATCAGCTGGAGGAGCAGGGAGGGATGAACTGAGGAAACGGCTGGGTGACAGACAACATGAAAAATCAAATGTCAGAAAAGAGAAAACTCACTCTCGACTATCGTCTTGCGGTCAGATCCATCATCGCTGATTTGCTGGATGTTGCCAAAATGAATATCGCTGAAGAAGATGCGATTAGCTCCTTTCCCTCCTCCTCCTCTGTAGTCAAATGTGAGTGCGATGACGTTCTTCATGTGCTCGGGGTCTTCGAATGGTTTTATTGGTGCATTAAGGTTGTTTTCGTCCGACAGGTGGACACTCTTAAGTATGGTGCGTTCGGAGTAGAGAAGGTAGCCATCATAGTCACGACAGCTGCGGCCATCTTCAGCCAGCATGCCGTGAGCACATGCACACGTACGCTGCTTGTTGCCATAGTAAAGACACAGCTGCTCACATCCGCCATTGTTGTCTTTGCACACATTTGTTCCTATGAGCAGACAAAATTCACAATGCTTTTACTGCATATACTGTCACAAGTAATTATTACACATATTCTTTGCACATTAGATTACGTTATATTTGCTTCAGAGGCTCATAACTGAGCTCATGCATTTAAAACAGCATGTGAATACCTTGCTGTCTGGCTCTGTTGAAGACCTTGATGTCTTTGAGCTGCACCCCAATGTTGGTTCTCAGGGAGACAGAGTCTGTGGCGTTATCTTTGCTGCCCCTCTTTATGGAGCCATTAGCATGTGTCCTGTGTTACAAAAGACGCCCAAGCATCATTACAGAGTGGACGAGGCTTGCATAACTACATATTTGTATGTACAGTATGAAGAAGGTGTCTTCCAAACAGCTTACCTGTCACTCCAGTAGATGTAGCTCTCAAACACGGACACAGAGAACATATCCATGTTGTTGTTGGCCAGCACCACCTCCCTGTTTTCTCCGGTCTCTAGGTTAATGCGCTCAATCTTGTCTGTCCTAGCATCACACCAGTATAGCAGACCATCCTATATGCACAAACAAAGAAACACTTATATGTCCACCTCTCAATCATTATATATTTATTTGAAAAGAAAAAAAAAGATCCATTAAGGTGTACCTCATAGTCAATGGAGATGCCATTGGGCCAGCTGATACTGACATTGACCAGAACGGCCCTCTGTGAGCCATCCAGGCGAGAGCGTTCAATGCGGGGATACTGGCCCCACTCTGTCCAGAACAGGTAGCTACACGCACAAACGCAGCAAAACTCAGAAGCAGCTCCCCCAGTGATCAATACTGGGATGAAGTACAGGGGTAAAGGTTGCACAGTGCTGTTCATTCTCACCCTTTCTCAGGATGCACGGTGATGGCGCGTGGTTTGTCCAGGCCCTGGGAGATCACCACATAGCGGAAGGAGCCATTCAGTCGGGCCACCTCGATGACGTCAAAACCTTGGTCTGTCCAATAAATGTTTCCTGTGGAGGACAGCGGTGCAGTAGTGGAACACTGGTAGATCTGTGCACATGCTGCATGAATAGTGTAGAGATTTCTACCCTGTTTGACCACCCTGTGACATTAATTTACCAATAAATTAGGTTGTTTTTTTTCCTCCTGTCTGCTCTTAGTGTATCTGTGACATGTTATCTTAGCAAAACACTGAGGATGAGGATGCACTAAAACAACATTTCCCAGTGTGTGTGACTGAAGCTGTTTGAAGCTATACACTATGCATTTACATCCAAATCATGCTACAGACCAGATTTTAGTCATTTTTCAGATGTTCTGGCAAGTGTTTTTTTACATGAAGCAACTTTTGCTGTCTTCTCTGTGTAAATGCGTGCAGACTTTTATTTATTAATTAATTCATTTATTTTTGGATGCAGTGTATGTTTTACACATCTGTGGTGTCTCTCACCAGCTATCCAGTCGACAGCAATGCCCTCTACCCTGCCAATGCCATTGGTGACCACATCCTCCCTCCAGGTTTGGTCTCTTTTGGCTCTGCTGATGGTGCTCAGACCCATATCAACCCAGTAGATTGTGTCATTGTCTGCAAAACAAAAAAAAAAGAAAGAAAAAACAGAAGAAATAAAGACGCTGTAGCACTTACATAAGATGTTGTAGTTCATACGTCAAACATAAGAAACTGATTAATAGTCTTACCGGCATGGAAATCTATGCCAACAGCTAGGGAGGTGCCAGACACTGGCACCAGGGCATCAGACTTGTCTGATGGATCCAAAGGAATACCACGGATGCCCTCATGCACCGAGTATAACAGGAAAGAGCCCACACCTGCGGAAAGCAAATACAAAACTGAGCTTTCAAAAACTTCGTGTCACAGGACTTAATCATCGTTTTCATCAGTTTGTTTGAAGTCAAGCTCCTTATTTGTGCATGAATGCATCATACCTTCACAAGACTGCTGCCCTCTTCGCAGGCTGTATCCTGCTGTGCACATGCAGGCTCTGGTAGTAGGGGAGGTAGGGAGACACAGCTGGGAACATCCTCCATTGTTATTACTGCAGGGATTGGTGCCTGGGAACAGAAAAGCACAGGGATAAATACACAAAATCAAAGTTGAGCAATTCAGTCACAAACAGCTGTGCTTTAGAAAAACATGTGACGTGCTGCCTGACCATAGACCTTCAAAAAGACTATTAATATATTTTACATATATATTTCTTCCAGAGTTTTTTTTAGATAAAACAATGTTAAAAAAAAAAAAAGAAAAAAAAACATGCTGCACAGAATGAGAAAAATCTGGAAGCAGGTGTGTTACCTGTCTGCACGGTTTCATTGTAGATTTTCATGTGCATCATGGGAGAAGTGCTGTTCCTCAGGACTTTCCAGTTTCCGCCATCTTTCTTGTCACAGGTTCCTATTTGGTCAGTTCCTTGGTCTGCCCACCACAACTTATCTCCTACAATGGACAGGTTAGCAATTTCTATTAGAGCTAAGAACAGCTTTTAACTTTCAAAAGCCAAACATACGGTTATAAAGCCTGGCCCTATCCTTTATGTGTCAAACAGGCAAAATCCAGTCCAATTCTTCATCTTATCAGGCCCAAGAGAGCACACGAAAACATTTGTTTACTTATAACTAGAACATTTCTGAGGAAATTTTAATACGGCTGCCTGTTTGATCCAGAACTGACTTCAAAAAGTGGAAAAACTGAGGCGGAGAGCAGCTGGTTTATGTCAAAAAGTCCTGATTTAGCAAATGTTTGCCAAAGATTTCACAACATTTTTCAAGATTTCTCATTTTTGTCAAAGCTGATTTTTTTTTTTATTTAAAAAATTGTGATTATAAAAAATTATAAGTTTTACAACTGTTGAAATTTCATGTCAAAATATTGCAAAATGTTGATGTTTTCTAAGAAAAAAGATTTAATTTTAAGTTGAAAAGTCACAATTTTGTGAAATTTGTATGATTTAAAATAAAAGTCTCTAATTCATGACAGGAATTTGTGATTTTACAACGAAAAGTTGAAATTATAGAAAAATTTCTGACATGAAATTGTAATTTTATTTCAGAATTTTATGACATTTGTGATGGTCCAATAAAATGTCTTGTTGCTGTTTAAAAATGATGTGGCACCCCTGTCCTGTCCAGATCAGCAACGTCATTGGCTCTCTGTTTGAAATGGAAATGCTCTGAAGTCCTACCCATGATGGCCAGAGCGGTAGCCTTGACCAGCTTGCCCTTGGATCCTTCAAGCACTTCCAGCCCAGAGCCGTCCAAGTTACAGCGGCTGATAGTGCTGCTTCCTGAGCTGATCCAGTAGAGCTGCTCAGCATCAAAGTCAATGGAGAGGCCTTAAAAGCAAAGATAAAAGTGTAAACATTTGCCCTGTCACTAGGCAGAGCTGTTTCATCAGCAGAAGTACATTCAAAGTCTCTCACCAACAGGGCCTTTCTGGTTGGTGAAGAGGATGCTGCGGTTGGTGCCATCTGTGTTGGCCATGCTGATGTTGTCCCCATCTGTCCAGTATAACTTCCTGTTGGAGGCACGATAAGACAGGATACCAGAGAAGGAACTTTTAGCACATCGGATTCCTGTGTGGTCAAACTTAGGCAGCATGCCACCAAACAACATAGAGCCCTTTGTATGGTATTTAGAAAGGTTTTGCTTTTCATTGACCAAAACATACGAGTGGTTCCTTGGCAGGCAAAAATAATCTATTCCTGTTGATATATTTTTCTTTTCTTCCTTAATCCCCGAATTTCCAAATTCTCCCCAATCTTGTGAGAGTTCACTGATGAGCCAGATTATGAAAAGAATGAATAGGCTGTTCACAAGGTAGTGTTTATTATCTCCTACTTTTTATGGCTTAATATTATTGGTAGGTGGCTGGATAACTGCCTGGATATTTATCACTGCGTGATTGTGTTTACACAGCATGCAGTTTATGGGTGTCCTCTGCCCCACTGTCCACTTCCTGTAAAATCCAGCCACATCCACCATACACTCCTCAATATATTTGTTTGTTTTTGTCTTTAAATGAAGCCCCTGTGGCATTTAAACTCCCACATTGTGCTGTTCCTGTGTAAATACACCCAGAGCTCTTCTTGCCCCGGTCTTTGATGCAGCCCACTCTTAGTCGGGGTCAAGTTTGTTTGTGTGGCAGAAAGAGCAGGCAGCCCCGGCGTATGGATCTAGCATCTGCTTCTTATTTTCCCCTCAGATCGGAAGCATTCCTCCACTTAACTGGACCAAGTCCTTCAAAGAGAAGGGTTTTGTTGCCTTCAATAATTCAAAACCACACATATTCCAGCAGAACAGAAATAAATGTATATATGCAGAATTTTTTTTTGTTTAGTGCTCTGCTGGACTGAGGGGAGACTGAGTTCTGTTTGGAGATATGGGTGGGGGGAGGGGGGTGTTTAAAACAGGGAAGGAGGGGACAGGATGTCGGGTAAACACAGAAAAGAAAACTGAAGAGAAATTGAAAAACAGAGAGGATGAGAGGCATTGGCTCTGAATAATTCATATAAAGCTTATCTAAGTACAGAGACTTTTAAATTATAAAAAGAGCAACAGGGGAGAAAGATGACATGAGGGGAGAAAAACTGAAGCCAATTCCTGAGTAACAAAACGCTCAAAGGTTAGCAGCCGTCTACTGCATTTTAAATAAGTCACCGTGTGAAGAAGGGAAGCTGAAAGCCAGACTTTGTATACGTGTGTTCTAATTTATACAGGAGGCGAAACCAGGAGGGTGTCTGAGAGTCATTTCCAGTCCCACTAAGCGTGGCAGCTTCGTGGCATGTGTGTGTCTGTGTGGGAGTGTATGACCAACCCAAGTATTGGATGCAGCACTAAGCAGTGTGGCTTGTCCAAGCCCTGGATGACAGCGTTTTTGAAGGATCCATCCAGTCTGGCTACATTAATCTGTTTCTTATTGGCATCGTAACTGGTCCAGAACAGGTTCCTGGAAACCCAGTCCACCGCCAGGCCGTGCGTATTGGGCAGATCTGACGAAACACAAGCAGCCTCAGTTATTTGCTTTCCTTTAGTCTTCGGATCCAAATTTCAAACATGCCTTTTATCATTCGTGCCAGACATCAGAGAAAAAGGAAGAACAGAGCATCACTGTGGCCAGTACTCCAGACTGGGACCAGTTATTCACATTTAGGAATCGCTGTTTTTGGGACAGTACAACTACACTTTACAACTAATCAGCATCACTGAAACAAGGTAAAGTCACTGTACTTCTTAGTTACCTTTTGCCCTTCAGGTCACAGATCATTTTTTTCGACTGTAACTTTATTCACAAGTGGCCCTCTGAGTGACCCAACACTTGACGGACAACTAGTTTTGCTAAGTTACCACAAACTTTAAACATGCTGGAACAGTCAAAGTGCAACAGTAGCATCATACATCAACCTGGGGCGGGAAAGATGCCAGAAGCATTTTAAAAGCTTCAATCGACAGCTAATTGGAAGCAACTTCAGTAACTTAAGTCTTAACATCAATGTAAAAATTAACTGTGTGACATTTTAAACATAAATTGTTTATTCCCAAATAATTGATTTATCAGTAATAGTAATAGAGACGGATGCAGTAAAATCTGTGGAGGTAGGTAGTGCTCCTGCGCTGGTAAAGTCTCATCTGGAGCTGCGATGAACCTAAGTACATTAAGCTCTCCCTCCTATTCACCGTTTCTATGACTGTCAAGCTCTCAGCTTTAACAGATTACAGATTTCCATTCTCGGCCATTTCTGAGACAAAACGACTGTTTGAGACAGATGGACATTGTGTAGGCTGATGTCCAAGAAATCCCAAACCGACTCCGTTATCTGCGGCCACCTACTGACGATAACCTGTTGGCTCTTCAGGGCTCCCGTTAACGTTTGAACAATCGAAACAAAACAAACAGGTTACGACTGAGAGGATTCAACATGCCAAAAACACACACACACACACACACACACAAAAAAGCATGTTTCAATCAGTCTTTAAGTGACAAGTTGGTTAATGTGAAAACTCTCATCACACTTATTGGAGAACTAAACACAGCTTTTTAAATTGTTAAAAATTCCAGGTTTAATCTTTCCAGTTCAACCCTGCTTAAAACGTTTCTCCAAACAGAGTTTCTGATCCATCGAGGAGCCTTTGAACAGTCTCCTTACCTGCAGAGACCACAGTCTCAACTCCAGTGCCATTGATGAAAGCTCTCTTGATTGTCTGAGTTCGGACATCTGACCAGTAAATACGGTGCTCAAGCGCATCGTAGTCCACTACGGTCACGTTGTCGATGTCCGGCACGGTGAAGGAGATGATGTAGTTGTAGTATGGGTTGTCGATGTCCACTCCTCTGATCTCTATCTGGCGAGCGTACAGCAAAAACTGCCGAGACTCTGCCAGGAAGACAAGACGTTGACAAGCATCCGTCAGCATCTGGTGTGAATAAACTGGAGCGAATGAGATCACGGTAAAGCCAGATAGATACTTTCTGGATGGATGAGGGCTTCTCATTATTCCTGCCACTTGAACAAACAGTTAATCCAATTGCATCTGCGACTTGAATGATTGTGTCTGGCTGGATAACTCAATAGTGTAGCCATGACAGCACGAGTGAATTAAATAAGAGCAGATTCATTACAACTGCGGCAGTCTCGAACCGTCAGCGATTGTTTAACCGCGTGCAGCCTAAATGATAAACAGAAAGAAAGTGAAAGAGGACTGGAGAGGGGAGAGTAATGATAGCTCAGGCCTGTATCAGCTGAGCCAGGCTTGCTGGTGGATGTGGAGGGTTGTGGCTGACGCCTGCATCAGTCAGAATGAGTCCCATTACCCCGGAAGATAATAGAGAATGCTGCTCAGAATATTAAGCCCACGCACCGAATAAACAGGCTGCTTCTTCCTACCAACACACTCTTCAGGTCACAAAGCAATAGCACCTCAGAGTTGGGGGGGGGAGGCCTGCGTTCTCTTTATACACACACACATAGACAGCAACAGCAGCACATTTGCAAGAACACATCCAGCTAAACAGCAGTCACACCCAGACAAAGCAGGGGGAGTTGTCTACATGTGTTTATTTGTGTGTGTTCAGGCTTACCGTAACAAGTACGCTTGTCAGGACCGAGCTTCATGAGGTGAGGACAAGCACACGAGAATGTCTGATTGTAGTTGATGAGACATAGATGGGAGCAAAGCTCCTTGCCATCTTTAGCAGCACACGGGTTAGGGACTAGGGAGAAGGGAGTATGGAGAAAAGGACGTCATGTGGACATATGCATCTTGGGAATCAGTGTTGGCATCATTTCTGGGTCCTTGTGAGATTTAAAAACTGTCGTTCTCATTAAGAGCTGATGTAACTGTTACTGTTGACGCTGCTTAAAATGCAAATAAAAGCAGAATATTCATCTTTAAAACCCAACGCTGTGTTACACATAACACATAACACATGCAGAGGAGTTCATGGACTTCCAGAACTATTGTAGCTACTTCCTCAGCTCCCACGCTGGCAGAATGCTGTTAAAAGATGTCACATGACGCAACATGGCACACCAACTTTTGAAATGTGTTGCAAATCTAAAATTCCTAACCCTAACCCAACACTGGCATTTTACACACCTTGTCAGCTTACTGAATTCATCTGTCCTTCTTGGAGACTGACAGATGGAAGCGTGTTCTTACCCTGAGGCTGTCTGGATGGATGGTAGACCTGCAGGTCGAAGGGTTGCGTGTTGGTTCTCTGTACCACAGTGACATTGCTTCCGGTCCATTTGTTTGCCTTGGCCAACGTGTTTGTTCTCCAGTCTGTCCAGTACACCTCTCCACCATACATGGTGACAGCAAACGGATGTGACAGATACTCGTGGCCCCGCAGAACCTCAATTAGTCCGGATCCGTCATACTTGGCTGAGTAAATGGCATCAGACCTGCATACAGCACAATTTATGTTATCTTTCAGTAGAACTCTAGGATACAGGAAGATGATCAGAGATGTCCGTGTGAGCGTTTGGGCTCCTTGTTTAACCTGGCATCAATCCAGAGGATGCGTCGTTCCAGGTAATCCACCGTGAGTCCATTTGGCCAGCCTCCGTTTCCAGTCTCCTTATGGATGGTCTTCCTGCCTTCTCCACTCATGGATGCCGCTTCAATTCTTGGCAAACTGGCGTCCCAGTCTGTCCAGAAGAGTATCCTGCAGTAGTGTGCCAACAGTAAAGTACAGCAGATTCAAAAATCAGTATACGAGGACAGCCTGACTGTCGCACAAAAATATTAAGTGTGGCAACTTTTCGTCAACATTTTCTTATCGCTGATATGGAGGTGGTAGGATAAGCGGCGGCGGCTGTTACCCGTCCCGCGGGTCAAGAGCAATAGCTCGAGGGTGCTCCACCTCCCCAGCGAGTAGTGTGGTCCTCATCGTGCCATCCAACTTGGCCACCTCGATTTGATCGAGATTGCTCTCGACCCAGTAAATGTTTCCTGCGATCCAGTCCACCGCCAGGCCCTCGGGGGTAGCCAGCCCATACTGAATCACCACATCAAAGCTGGTCAGTGCTACAGAAGACAGATCAAAAAGGTACAACTGGTGAAATGGTTCCTCTGCTGCCTGCTGTGACTGGAATAAGCTTAAAAAAAATCTCCTGTCTCCATCCATATATCTATCAACAATGTTAACAAAGAACACGCATGATGCTGCGTAAATGGTACAATCATCTTTCTTTAAATCTATTTAAAATCTGATTTATTCATATTTCACAACAATACTCCTAAAATCAACTCCCATCCGGGTGCTGATGGCTTTTATTGAATTTGCTCCCTGTTTTAATTGGTATGGTTAAAGGCGTTGCTGGCTGGGATTTGCTGATGAGAAATTTTCAGACTGCATCGTAGCTGAAAGCACTGATCCACTTGGCTTGTGTAATTAGAAATTATGTCACTATTTTCGGGCTATTTGGAATGCTAAACACTCAAGCCAGTGCTGCATATTGAACTGTAATTCCTTTAATTGACTGTTCAGATGCATTGTTGGGGAGAAAACACTTGTCAGTGCATTCCAAGATAGAAAGAAAGTGATACTGCAAACTGAAGAGTTTCTTAATTTGCAGTGTCAGGGCTAAGGAGACACATTTTCCAGCCTCTTTCCGTTAACCGTTTAATTTCACTCTGGGTCCCTAATCAGAGTGATGAGCAATTATTTGGGATGAATCATTATCCTGTCTGGAACAATGAAAACACACACTTACTGTATGCGCCCTGTGGGTGTGTAAACATAGCGCACCACAACTAAACTCACATCCATCTTTTATGGATGGTACGGGGATTCATCTGTTGGAGAGAGAAGAGCAGAGGCTCGCGGAAACGAGGACAAACTTCAGGCAGCCAGTCCAACAGAACATTTGGCAATTTGTCTGAGATGATGGATGATGCGGTCTGCCAGGTTCTGTGTAGTTCGATGAATAGAGGTATTGTCCCAGAGTGTGGCACCCAAGTTGAACTCCCTTTTTCCAACTTTACCACAGCACACAGTCAGCAGGCAGGACCTTGTACCTTCTCAGTTCAGTGCAGCGCAGTTAAGTGTTTGTGCCGAACAACATACAAGGGAATGTGTTTGATAGCAGAGCGCAAAGCCCACTGCATCCTATCTGAAAGCCCCTTAAAATAGAGTAACCTTAAACTGCAATTAGTATTCCATACCTTTCTTTTTTATTTTCTTTTTTTTTTTTTAAGAAAATGGGTACTGTGTGCTCCACACCAAAGATAAAAAGTAACTTCCAGAATATCAACCAGAAGTTATTAAAGTCCAGAGACCAGGCTTTACGATGGTGCGGCTTCATATCAGCCATAAGGTCCCTTAAACTTCTGTGATGTCCGTATTAACGCAGAAAAGTGCATTATGATTTCAAAAACTAACATGACATTTTTTAATTCTATTTTACAGAGACCTCCTTGTGTTTTTAAATAAATGTCTGAGGAAGAGGAGGGGTATGGGTACTGGACTGGTCTCCCTGCTCTCAACAGATGATGCTAACATGTGACACCATCATCTTCCTCCTGTTAAGTGGTAAAAGCTTTACTGGCTTTACTTTTTATTTGTTTGTTTTGAATTGGTTGCGGGCCTGAAATGCAAAATTTGTTGCCTATTATCAACAAAAATTAAATTAACAATACAACAAATACATGAAATACCTTTGGGTTCATACCGTCTGCAATGAACCCAAGTCAAAGTAAATGTAAGAATCACTGCTTTTTCTTCGACTCTACCAACATTTTTCTAATTTGTTGTTGTGGGTGAAAACATAACCATCAGTGAACAGTTGATTTAGCACAACAGAGCTGAAGTTGTGTAAATTAACTTCTGACGTCCACTGATGGAAATGTAATTGTCGCGGTCTTATGAAGACCATGCTATGAGGCTGGAAGCTTCAAACGAGAGTGAGAGGGAACTTTAGTGTTGAAACATAAATCAAAAAACATTGTAGAGGCTACGAAACAATACAGAGGAAGTTAGAAATGCTCACCTCCGTTCTCAGAAAGCTTTCCACGATAGATCTTATCTTCCACCACATCAGTCCAATAAAGGGAACTCTGATTGAGATGGAAGTCAAGAGCGATGGTGTTTCTGAGGCCTGGAACCAGCACGCTGAACTCTCCCTTATTCAGGTCGATGCGGCGGATCTCATGGCGGTTTGAGAAAATGATGAAGGGTTTGAAGGGGTCTGCAAAAATCAAAAAGAAAACAAGTGACGGTTGTCCTGACTGTTACTGTTCCAGGTTTCTCAGAAACTACTGTCTCCAACTGACTTGAAGCTAATTTGTAATTTAATTGTTTAGAGGTTTGGCACATCTGGCTACAAATGTTACAATTACCCGTTTCTTCTCCTGTTTTATTTCTTTGTGTTATCACTGTGGCAGTCACACAGTCAGATGTTTTATATTTCTGTTGTTTTTCTGTAATTCATTCTTTATGCATACATGTGAGCAGCTAGTTTGTCTGCACAAAAATCTGTGTGTGTGTGTGTGTGTGTGTGTGTACTGTACCACAGAAATTCTGCTTCATGTATTTACATGACACTCAAAGTTAAAGGAAATAAATAAATATAGATATATAAATGTCTTTAGAAGTACATACATATATATATATATATACACACACACACACACACACACGCACACACACACACACACACACAGTGCACTGTTTCCACATCCAACATCCTGGTTACATAAGAATTAAATCAGCACCAA
>JBAMYA010000020.1:13872311-13913812 GCA_037176975.1 Arrhamphus sclerolepis | reverse complement strand
GTGACAACCCAGAACTGGCAGAATCTTCTCTCTCTCTTCCACACACACACACACATACACACACACACATACACACATATATATATAAATGAATACATCTAAAGAGTCATATTTCCTGGTTATATAAACAATACTCAAACTGATGCAGAACGGCTCAGCTGCCCAGCATATGAGACACAGCAGCCGTGCTCCACTGTGGTTTGTAAGGGGCCATGCTGAAAGTGGCTCTAATCTTAGGTAATGAAAGCGTAGTGTACATAAGATGGGAGTTATCTGTACCTAACAGGCAGAAAGATGAATGACAGGGTGCTGCTAGCTCGTCTCTAAGACCTGGCAACGAAGACCGGCAGCACAAATTCTTTTCTTTTTTCTTTTCCCCTCATTGGCTACTTGCTGCAGGGTGATAAGTACTGTAAAAATTTATGTGGATGATAAATTCAGAGCTGTTTTCGAGTGACTGAGCAGTTTCTCACGACTTGCCCTTTCAATGACCTTAATAAAAAGCACTTTTGCTCTTCAGTTTTTGTTTTTTTTTTATCTAAAACTCTTTTCATTAAATACTAATGGCAGGAGATCACTGCTAAAGTTCTTTTATCTTTTCTCATTTGAACCTTTTCAATGTTGTCCTCTTTTCTATCTCTAATGCACTGAGTTTTCCTTTTAACCATGGTGGATCTTTTCTATTATGGCTTTGTGTACTTCACTTTTCTTGATTCTTCAGAGTTGAACTTTAATATGATCAAGTCAAGGTCACTCCGACAGCTTCCACCCATATTGTATAACCACCATCAATCACCGCTGACTTTCCTTGACCCTCCACCCTTTCCATCTTCTCGTCACGTTCTGATTGCTTGGTCTCTTACCCGTGCTCCTGCAGTTTTCCATGTCAGGCTCCAGTTCCCAACCCTCGTAACATGAGCATTTCACACTGAACTTGTCTTGCTCACAGCGCTGACTGCACTTTAGGTGCTTGGCACAGAAGCTCTGTATCTGACAAGTCTTATTGTCAGATCCCAGTTCCATGCCCAGCGGACAGGAACAGATGACCCCCTCCCCGGGAGCCACTGTGCAGTTATGGCTACAGCCACCATTGTCCAGAGAACACAGGTCTGCAAAACAGGGGGAGGGAAAAAAAAATAAAGACTCAGTCCGTAATTTAAGATGCAGAGCTGTACTTGCAGCTCCGCGTTCGCTGTTCTGAAACACAGCCTGGGTACTGTTGTTTCTTACCGCAGAGTTTCTCATCAGAGCCATCTGGGCAGTCATCAGTGCCATCGCAAAGTTTCTCTGCAGGCAGGCAGATGGTTGAGTCGTTGGCACACACATGGTGAGAGAGCTTACACACCAGTGCTTCACAGTTGTCCTCATCTGAATTGTCCTCGCAGTCATTGTCGCCATCGCAGACCCAGGCTTTGCTGATGCAGCGTGCTGTGGACAGCAGGCCAAGTTGCTTTGAGAATAAATAGCTCAACCAACTTTATGCACTTAACATTTTTCCTCACGTCTTCTCACCAGAGTCCCTGCAACCAAACTTGACAGCTGGATCACACATGTGTGTGACGCCCTCGCAGTTCTTCTCATCGCTCAAGTCCATGCAGTCGGTGTCGCCATCGCAGCGCCAACGCAGGGGGATGCACAGGCCGTCCATCTGACACTGAAATTCATCTGCATGACACCCACCAGGAGGGCGTGTGGCTGTGGGGGGAAAAGAAAAATACACTAAGACTCTAGAGTGACGTTATTTTCAGTCATCTCCTGAATGAAATAATTCACCCGGCGCATTGAGGACAGACAATGCGCAACAGAAACTATGAGCTCTCTGGGAAAAAAAACAAAACAAAATCTGGATTGCAGCCGCTCTCAGCAACAAGAAAGTTAGATTCAACAGACCAGATTAGAGCACACATCCAGAAGGTCATTGTTATAGTCATAACATCAGCTGACAGTGAGTCATTTTATTCCACTGTTGCTCTGGAGGGAAGCTAAGTTATAAACCAAGGCTTTTTAAGAGGCTATGTCAGAGTCATGTGTTAATATTTAACACGGAACCTTTATTTAATTAATAAACCGTCTGTGAGAGTTAGTAGCTGTTATTGGTTATACTCATCAGACTGCTGCCAATGTGGCAAAGAGAGACAAAAAAAACCCAAACACTTACACTTCCAGTGTATTGAAAAAAAGTCCCTGACATTTGCCCTAATTTTCAGTTCTCTTCTGGGAATAAAAGTATAAATGAACAAAAGCAATAGTGAGCTGCATGCACCCTCCCATCATAGCAACATTTATCTGCACCATAAACACTGAAAAAGCAAAGCCAGTGACACTGGAACTGGCACTTTTGTTTATTTATCTGTTTACTGTCACAAACACTACGCTGCACCTCTAAGCTAGGATCTGGTACCAATGTTGAGGCGGTTGATGGCTCATCCCGATTTCTTTTTTGATGTTTGTTCCTTCATGTCTATCAAAGGCATGTTTACAAAAAAAAGGATAGAAAGAAAAAGCAAAGCCTGTAAGGTGCAGTGTTTCGTGTAAAATTAAGTTACATGTCATGCGATGAGTGTGAGAAACCCCAAAAGATGGGCAGGTGAAGACACTGACTCTTATTAGTGCAGTTTGCGTTCATCTCGTCGCTGTGGTCCCCGCAGTCATTATCTCCATCACAGGTCCAGTAATCTGGGATGCAGCGGCCGCTGTTACACTTGAACTGAGCACTTGAGCAGGAGTGACTGCAGCCGGCTTCGTCGCTGTTGTCCCCGCAGTCGTTATCTGCAAAACAATCACAGTCAAGCAGCACTCACTCTCTCACATTCTGAGGCTGCCACTGCCTTTTATGAAAAAAAAAAAAAAAAAAAAGCATAAAAATGTGCAAGAAGAAAGATATTTAATCACATCACAACTGACAATGACAGAGAAAAAAGACAAATGAGACAACATATGACAGATGACAGTTTGAATAATGACAGAAACTGCATAGATCAGAACATGCACCGTGAGGGAATGTACCCAGCGCTGATACATTGAGCTTTGCAGCATAGCATCTCGAGCATAAAAATACTATTTAGAAATGCACCCTAAGGAAACTGTCAGCTGTTTTTGCACTTCTAGTCTTTGATGAAAGAACATTTATTCTGTAGTTTTATCTATTAACTCTGCTAGTCTAGACATCTAGACAAAATGAAATTATCTTTCATTAAAGCACACAAATTTGATTTTGCTTCATCATTCAAATTTGTGTGCAGCACCTTATATATATTGCAGCAGTTTGGACCTCGGCTTGAGGCCGTCTTCAATTAGAAAAGCAGCCCTGACTTTCTCTGAGCCCGCCTGGTCAGTCCTAAAGCTTTGGCTAGCATCTTGGCTGCTGTGGTGCATGCTGATCTATGCACTAACCGGTCAGGTTCGGACAATTCAACTCATCAGAGCCGTCCCCACAATCCTTTTCTGAAAGACAGAACCAATGGAAGACAGCAGAGTGGGCGAAGAGCAACACAGAAACACCAAAACAAATGCACGCACACACAAATGCACAAGGTGACAAAAAGAGCAACAAATGCAAATAAAAGCCTGGTGGTAAAATGTGCACTGCAAAAAACCCAGACAAATGGAAGGAAGGAGTTGCCCAATGCTCAAGGACACCAACATCAAAGAGCAGACACTAACCATTATCACAGCGCCAGTTGATGTTGATGCAGCGCCCATTGTTGCAGGTGAACTGGGTGAGGGGGAAGCAGGTGGGGTAGGCTGTAGACATAGTGAGAGTTTGGCTGATTATACATTATACACATTCATTTCTGATGACACCAAGCACAACTACACACACATCAAAGCAGTCTGCACAGACAACTATGATGTACACTTCAAATTTCTCTGTTCCTAAGAGCTGTAAATCTGAGATTATTTACATTGTTAATTCAATAATTAGTTTAGTGAGTCCATATATACTCTTAATGAATATGTCTTTCCTGCCTTTAGAAGCCAGGAAATCTTAATCTGTTGCTAAATCTCTGCGTTGTGTAGAGGATGCTCAGGGTGGTCCATGATTTTCATTTTATGAAGTATCCTCCTTTGCATAGTCAGAACAGAGCCAGCCTTCTTTATCAGTTTGATTAGTTTCTTTAAGTCCCTGGCTCTGATGCTGCTCCCCCAACAGATGACCGCAGATAGGTTTGAACTTCTAGAAGACATGCAACATCTGGCTGCAAACACTGAAGAACCCAAGCTTCCTTAAGAATTTAAGTCTGCTCTGTCCCTTAGAAAAAGCATCAGTGTTGCACCTCCAGTCCAGTCTGTTGGCTGAACACTGAGGGGTTTATCCTAAATGCACTGGAGAAATGGAAGAACGTGATCCTCGCAGTGCTGCTGTACTGTCCAGATGCCTGTAGGTGTATGATGGCATCTTCAACTCCAACTCCACGACTGTGAGCAAAGTGCACTGGGAAAGTGCTTGTTCGCTTACTCAGGTGGACCGATGGTCTTTCCAGGACTTTCATGATGTGGGATGTTAGAGCTACAGGTCTGAAGTTCTTGTGTTTCAGATACATGAGCCAGCATGACCATTAGTAGAAGATGGATGAGATCATTTTGGTACTGGAACAAGGCAGGATGTCTTACACAGCACCATAACCTTCTCCTGGTTTAGACTGAGGTTGAAGAGGTGCTCTAGAATCCCACATAGCTGGCCAGTACAGGCTGGTACCATCTGGACCTGCAGCCTTCTTAAATTTAGCAGATGACTATTGAAACGAGTATTAATACTAACTTTCTCTTTCACAGTTTAGTTTCAAGTAACTCTGCTAATATTAAGTAATAACAGGCCACTGCCCATGTGCAGAGGCCACGACCATGCTGCAGCAAGTCTGTTTTTAAGTAATTTGACTTAAATTCAACTTACAAAAACATTAAAAAAAAGTTTCAAACTCTTGAATGCTAACCCATGGCTGATACAAGATTTCCTGTCAAGTAAAAATATATTTCTGCAAGGACAGATTTCAGTCGCACTGTGTCATTTGCACCCAGAACTGAGTGTTTATTTCTTGTACTTTAACCAGTGTGTTTTTGGAGTGTAAATGTAAGCTGACAAACCGCAGGAAGCAGGTTCATCAGATCGATCTCCACAGTCATCATCCAGGTCACATGTCCAGGAAATGGGGATGCAGCGCCCGCTAGCACATGAGTACTGGTTGGGAGGGCAGGTACGGGCTAAAACACAACACAGCACAGCTCGTGTCACGTGCAGAAAAACAAAGAGGCGCATCAGATTTGCGTGTGGGAGTATGTTTGTGTACCGGAGCAGGTGGTGTTGGATTCGTCCTCATCATTCCCACAGTCATTGTCCCCGTCACACAGCCAGCGCAGAGGGATGCAACGGTTGTTCTTGCACTTAAATCTGTCTGTGGGGCAAGTGTGCTGGTCTGGAGAGACGAAAGGGGGAAACAGGGAAAAATGAGATGCCGTTTGCAGAGAAGGTGATGGAAAGGTGAAAGAGTGGAGAGATGTGAGGTGCAAATGAGGGAAAAAAGAGAGCAGCGTCGGATTTGATTTTGTTTTGCCTGGAATGAAAACCTGTCTGCGTTTTTGACCACAGACAGATGGAATGAGAGGTTTTCCAGATCCACAGACGTTGCTATATCCCTCCTTGCACAAACACAGCCACATATTGTGCACCCTCACACATTTATAAACACACATCAGATTCCAAATCTGCTTTCTCGTTTCATTTCTGGTTTCAGCAGACGGTCATATTCAGACAGCTGGAGGTTGTCTGTACTGTTAGAAGCTGGATGGTATGGGTGTGTGTGTGTGTGGACATGCAGTAACTCACGGCACAGCTCAGGAGCCTCATCGCTGTTGTCCAAACAGTCATTATCTCCATCACACTTCCAGCGCTCCTGGATGCAGCGGTTGTTTTTACAAGCAAACTCTCCTGTCTGACACTGAGGAGGTGGCACATAAGACGGGTTGGCTGTGAAGAAGAAGAGGGGAAATGAAGATGATGCAGAGAAGAGGTGACTACAACAGAAGCGGGATACAGGTCTGAAATTTTATAGTAAAATGAAGTGAAAGTGCAGTAGTTAAAAAAAACAAAAAAACACTCCCTCCACCTCCATAATTCTCAACTAAAAAAAACACAACAAAAGTGATTATAAACACCAGGGGTGGAAGTGGGGGCTGGACAGTTGATATTACATCACTGAATGTCTTAACAAAGGTTTATAAAGTGAAGTAAAGTAAATAAAGCAGCCATTTTTATAGTGTGGTTGCTTTTGAGGTCACAGCTATGTAACATATTCAACCACACTGGTGAGAGAATAATTAGAAAAGCATAGGAATCATGTCTGCATGTACCTTTGCAGCTGGTGTTGTCAGCTGGGTCCAGTATCTGGTCTTCTGCGCAGGCACAGTTCCTGCCTCCTGGTATCGCCAGGCACAGACTGCTGCAGCCACCGTTGTTCACGCGACACGCATTAGAGCCTGCGAATTGAAAAGACGTGAGTGAGATGCAAACGGCAGCAACTTTCAAATCCTTAACTCCAAATGTAGGTTTCGGGTGGAACTCTATGAAGCACCTTGCTGCTGCTGAGCGTCATACATCCGGATCTCAAAGATTGGTGGCCGCTCACTGCGCAGCAGGGTGGCCGCGCCGGTGGTGGTGTCCAGTTTGTAAATGATGCCGCTGCGGTACTCGTTCCAGAACAAGAAGTTTTTATAGTGGCACAGACCAAAGGCGTGACTGAGCTCTTGACCTTCATACACCGTCTGTTGTTGAGAGAAAAGGAGACAGATTGTGAAATTACATTTTACGAGAGACTATCGTCTGTATGCAGTCACCTACATCCAGGAGTTCAGCTCAAATTCTTTATTGTAGTAATTCACCGTGTAGAAATAATACAGTTTGTTTCCGACCAGTTAAGATCTGAAAAAACTTTTGCTACAAATCCATTGCAGGATTTTGCAAGAATACGCTGTTTCCACGGTCAGTTACATGCTTTTCAAATGAATTTGAGTTTCTAAGTGACACCAGAACGCAGGTCATAACAGATGGTACAAAAATAATGTGTTAAATGGTACTAAGAGTATATGTGAAAGTATATGTGTCATTCATTCTAGATTAATGGTAACATACTGACTTCTGGATTATTTACTGCAATTGCAATAAAACCGACCAAGATGCACATCTCTTAACACCAAAGATCATCAATTCAACCACAAGAAGAGCCAAGTATTTAAAAAAGTGCAAGAGCTCAGTTTATTAGGCCACCCAGATCTGCTCTGAAACCCATTCCCCATTAGTGCCCTCGCAGCCTTTCAAAGCCCCTCTGAGTAACCGGTTCTGAACTGACTGAGCTGCCCAGTCTCTAGACGGCAGACCTTGCGCCCGGAGCTGTTGAGGTAGACCATCTCGATGCGGTCGTAGTAGGCATCCACCCAGTAGAGAATGCCTTGTGGGATGTCCAGACTCAGACCGTTGGGCCACAATACAGTTTTGCTGGTCAGGAAAACATTTCTGTTGGATCCATCCATCCAAGCTCGCTCAATTTTGCCTCGCTTGCTCTCTTTAGGGTCCTCCTCCCAGTCTGTCCAATACATCCACCTGAGGAAACAACAGAGGCACTGTCATGGATATACCAATTGAATGAAACGGAATATTTGTTTGGGAATTTTGAAAAAAAAAATGGCTTTGACATTTTCTCAAGCTGCCTGAAAGCAAACAACACTCATCAGAGCACCCAGTGGGGAAGCACAGCAGTGTCTCTCAGACTGTCTGGTCAAAGGCACCGCATCACTTATCATCACGTAATTCTGGGCCTGTCAATCAAACCACTGATCCAGGCGGGGCTTGCGAACACTGGCTCCCCAAAAATGTGCACTTCTAGAACTATTCCTCCATACGGAAATATGACCGATGTTGTCATCTCCATCTCGTATTTGCTTTTCAATTATCTCTTCCTCATCCATTCTTCACCCCAAAGTCTTACCTCTCTCACTCTCTTCAGGCTGTTTGATTACTAGTATTCGTCGATATGAGTGCCTTTCCCATGGAGGCGTTTGGCCATGCATCATGCTGTCACACTATGTGTGTGTGTGTGTGTGTTCAGAAGTATGCGTTTCACAAATGAGAGCCCGGCAGGTCTAATCGATAAGACACATCTACGCACAGCAACATTAAGGGCTTTGAGAAACTGAAAGAGAGATACGGCAGCATGGGAATCAGATGACGGAGGAGATCTACCAGGTAATCTACAACATGCTCAGGTTGCTTTAACAAATAGTGTGTGATAACTGAAAGGGACACCGCAATTAAAGGTAACAATGGTTGAAAAAATGATGAAATAATCTCTGCCGGTCATGATGAAAAGAAAAGACAAATAAAAACATTGTTAAAAGCAAACTAAAAGCAACACAGCTAATAAAAGAGAGACTGAAACAAGACAGAAGTGACAGTGGAAAGAAACACGGTCTTGCAGAGACATAAGTAGCAGAGCATGAATTATTTCACTTGTCCTGCTGATGGAATAACTGTGCGGTTAACCTTATTCTTTGGAACAAAAACACCACACTCCATCCCTCCCATCCTTACCCGTGAAGAGGGTCCACCACAATAGCACGTGGGTGAGTCATTTTCCCTTCAATCAGGGTTTTGCGGGTCTGTGAAGCCTTTTCAAGCCGTGCCACGCTGATGGTTTTCTTGGGTCCATCATCCGTCCAGTACAAGTTGTCGGCCATCCAGTCCACAGCAATACCTTCGACTGTGTGGATCCCTGAGTCAAAGCCAAGCATGTTTTAATAAGCGCTGTAGGAAGAAGCTGTTCTTTCTCGTATTCCAGAAGCTGACCCTTTAATCCAGCCTGTGATACTGACTACTATGGCTCACAGTTAGTTTGTATGTTTTGTGATACTATAAGTGGGCAAATTTGTTATCAGCTTCCACAACCATTTCTTCTAAACATTTTCAAACACTATCTCAACAACTCCTAGCTGTATATTTCAGCCCACACTGAACGGAAGTGTTAGCCGCTGCCAGCCTACCTTCCTTCAGGATGGTGTCCCTCTCTGTTCCATCAATCTTTTGTCGACCGATGATGTAGCTGGTGGCGTCGGCAAAATAAATGAACTCGCTCTCGGCGTGAAAGTCCAGAGCTCTGGGATTCATCAGGTTCTCGATGGGGATCATGTACTCATCTGGCACCTTGCCGCCTATATCCATTCCCCTGATGACACCTGGACGGCCTTTACCATAAACCAGGAAGAGCTCGTGCTCAGGTTCTGCAGCAAATCACAACAACAAAAAAAAAAAAGTCTGAAGAGTGCAACACAGATTTGCACATCCACAAAACAGCTGCATTTTGTATATATAGAAAAATGTAATTGCCTTAGGTTAAATAAAGTTTGACTTTTTTTAAAATGTATTCCATTCTCGCTAGGCAGATCTTATTGCCGTCATTGGCAGATATAATAGTGAAACATCTCTAAGAATTAGCTGAATCAACCTACAAACTTCAAGAAGAGGACAGTGAAGAGCCAGAATTCACGGCACTGCTCAACTGCATCCTTGATCCAGTCTTGATGAATCTGGGCTTTAGGTCAATAAAAGTGATTCTCTGCTGCTCTCCTGTTTACATGAACGCACAGATCAGCTCTGAATGTGCTAAATCTACACAACAGTAATGTCATTCCAACATTACTGCCATACATACGCCCACTTACTGCTGGGTAGTAAGTCTCTGACCCGCCATTCAGTAAAACCATGACAATTCAACATTTATCTAATATTTTCACAAAGGTACAAACAAGATGGTAAATGACAACCATAAAAGTCATTCATATATGCAGCAAATTACACTGATAATTTTGTTTAAAAAAAAAAAAAACTAAATCAAAAGCAGCAAAGAGCAGTGAATTGAGGTTAACTATTATTTAAATTAATAAGGACACATCAGATCAATGAGAAACTCAATTTTCTGTCCACCACAGTTTGACATGAGGGAAACGAAGCAGAAATAAGCAAGTATCACTTCAGAGCTCAATCAATTACCAGTTACAACTCAGTTTACAGACCATTTCACATTAGATCAATGAGGTAGAGAGCGAGTTATATAAAGCTAAAAAAAAAAAATGAGACGAAGAAAAATACATGCGAAGACATTAGCTTTGGGACTGATTCAAATGTGAACAGACATGAATGGTTTTGTGGAGAAAACAACTAGACTGCTCTAAACCAGCTCTCAAAGAAGAGGTCTGTGCTGTTCAAAGATCATCTCTGAAAACTGATATACACATATGTAAGTATATGTAATTATAGTAATTAACATAGTTCTCTTTTGTGTCTCATAGGCAGATATCCCTGGATTATTCTCTCTCTTTCCCATCATCTCAGACCACCAACTGGTTGAGGCAGATGGTCACCCTCCCCAGCTCTGGTTCTGCAGGAGGTTTTTTTCTCCCCGTTAATTAGGTTTTTTTCCTCTTCACTGTCGCCTCATGCTTGCTCAGATGCAATCTGTTGGGCTCCTTACCACGTCTGTCTTTTATGAATTAGCATAATACGAATTTTGGACTCAGGAATGAACTGGATTCATGGAGATGAACTGGGATATAATTGGACTGAATCAGATTGTACTAAATTGGGTTGTATTGAACTCATTTTTGGTCTGAAGGTTCTTGATATAACTTTAGCTACACAAATAAAGTGAACTGAACTGAATAGTGACTGTCAGAACTATTAAAAGCTTATTTATCTATTTATTTATAAAACAGAATTGTTTCCAGTCATTATGTCACCATTTACACACTACCTTTAACTAACCACCTCAACAATTTCGTCACTTTTTTTTTTTTGAAGATTTTCTTTAAACATTATCCATCTGTAAACATTTCTGTTGGCTTCTTAACAAGGCTACATTTTTAATATATTACTGAAATTCCTTTCAACTTGTAAAATGAACTCAGAAATGACTTTCACTAGCTCTTAACTCATTTACATAAACATGTACCTGCCAAGGGCTCAGCAGCTGACTGGAAACCTTCTGGTTTCGGGCTGTAGTCACTGCTGACCAGTCACATTTGAGCAGGATAAATAAAGACACAGAACACACTGACCAAAGCAATGTTGAAATCAGGTGGCTTCATGGTTAGCAACAGCAAGAAGCCAGGGATTTTCTCTGGGTACTCTGGCTTCCTCCCACAGCCAAAAAACATATAAAAAGGTTAAATGGTAAGACTAGATTGTTCATATGAGTGAATGTGAGAGTGTGTGTTGTTTGTCAATCTGTGGCCCTGCAATGGACGGCATCCTGCAACCTATGCACTCCTGCCTTTCATGCAAAGAAAGCTGAGATCTGCTCCAGCAGGTCACTGAGAGCCTAATGAAGGATTTGATGGATAATGAATGGGTGGGTGGGTGTTGAAATCACTGAATCCTCTGATGGCAAGTTGGCTTTCTTTAAAACATTGGCTGGCACAAAGAACAAATCTTGTGCAGGATATCCTTATTTAGGAAATCAGTGGGCAACAATAACAAACATAAACAATGCTCAAACATCGGGACCCAGTTAGCTTATGGTTACCAGTGTTAATAGTTTAAGAACGTAATACCTAAACAACAGCTTATCCCACGGCTGAGCTGCAAGTTGAACCTGATATACACTATATTGCCAAAAGTATTCACACACCCATCCAGATACTCAAAATCAGGTGTTCCAATGACTTCCCTTTCCACAAGCACCTAGGTATGCAGACGTATCTACAAACATAAGTGAAAGAATGGGTCGCCCTCAGGAGCTCAGTGAATCCCAGTGAGGTACTGTGATAGGATGCCACCTGTGCAACAAGTCCAGTCGCTAAATTTCCTTGCTCCTAAATATTCCACAGTCAACTGTCAGTGGTATTATAACAAAGTGGAAGCGATTGGGGACAACAGCAACTCAGCCACAAAGTGGTAGGCCACGTAAACTTGATGAGGTCGCCAACTTTCTGCGGAGTCAGTAGCTACAGACCTCCAAATTTCATGTGGCCTTCAGATTAGCTCCAGAACAGTGCAGAGAGCTTGATGGAATGGGCAGCTGCATCCAAGCCACACATCACCAAGTGCAATGCAACGCGTCTAAAGTTCACCGTCAATGGACTCTAGAGCAGTGGAGACATGTTATCTGGAGTGATGAATGACGGTATTTTTCTGGCTGTATTGTGCAAACTGTAAAGTTTGGTGGAGGGGAGATTATGGTGTGGGGTTGTTCTTCAGGAGATGTGCTTGGCCCCTTAGTTCCAGTGAAAGGAACTCTGAATGTTTCAGCATTCCAAGATATTCTGGACAATTCCATGCTCCCAACTTTGTGCCAACAGTTTGGAGATGGTTCCTTCCTCTTCCAACATGACTGTGCACCAGTGCACAAAGCAGGTCCATGAAGACCTGGATGAGAGAGTTTGGTGTGGATGAACTGGACTGGCCTGCACAGAGTCCTGACCTCACCCTGATAGAACACCTTTGGGATGAATTAGAGCAGAGACTGAAGCCAGGCCTTCTCATCCAGCATCAGGATGACCTCACAAATGCACTTCTGGAAGAATGGTCAAAAATTCCCATCAACACACTCCTAAACCCTGTGGACAGCCTTCCAGAAGACCTGAAGCTGTTACAGCTCTGGTAAACCTTACCTGTATCCAGTTCAATCAAAAAGCAGCTTTTAATGCTTGATGTGAAATTTCTTGAAGACACAGTGATCACGATCAAACTAATCTACAGCTTGCAGGTTAAACCACACAAGCAAACAACAGCATAAGTCGGCTTAAGAGGTCACACCACTTTCTTACATCTGTAAAACATACAGAGCGTTTAACATTGAATTAAATTCTGATCTTCAGCTAAACTGGTGACAGTGTGGTTGGGACAGCTGTTGTGCTCTTGGTCCCAGTGGATAATTTAGCCCACAATTACCAGACCTCTCAACAATCTTTCCAAGTGTAGCAACTAAAACAGAAATACAGTCATGGTGTATGTGAGAGTCTTTTGATAGATACCAAAAATATTTTTTTAAGATAAGACAGGATGAGTTTTTTATTAATCCCACTTGGGAAATGTCCTTGTTGCAGCAACACAGACATAAAAGTAGGATTTGAAATTACATGCAAAAAAATAGGCACATTATACATTCATGTACACAAATCTACAAGTATTTAGGTCGAAAAAGAAAGTAAAGATAAAAATGGTTGCACAGTGTGAGGGTCTGAAATGAGTAGACTAAAGATGAACATAAACATAAACCAAAATTAAACTTAATCTAATTACTGACTAGTACGACTGAAGCTTACGCCTATGAAAACATCTTTTTACCCATGTTGAACACTAGGGGCATAATAACTGTATTAATCCTAAATGGCATATGATGGAAAAGATGGATTAATCATTGAATAAAACAAACAGCAGTTTCACTCACTTTTGCAGGACTTGGCATCACTTCCCAAGCTAAATCCCGAGCGGCAACGGCAGGTCCGTGTCTTGTGTCCATTCCCCAGAAGACAGATGTCTGAGCAGCCTCCAGCCTTCCCAAACTGGTCCACCTCACATGCATGACTGCGCACTGGAAACCGACGGGAGGAGAAGATCAAATCTCCAAAGAAGAAGCATGAATAGAACATAGTGCAGGTGATTAATGCGTGTGTTAGTGCATGTGTGTGCATGTGTACCCGGAGGCTGGCGTCTCTGGTGGTAGACATGCAGCGCTCCTCCTTTGTCCACTCTGGTCACCACATGGTAGTCTGTGCTGTTGAAGCGGTTGACTTTGATCACGCTGGTCTTAGGCTGCACGTTAGCGTTGTCCGAGTTGGTAGCGTACAGATAATTTTCAAACACGGTCAGCCCGTACAGATGCTCGATCTTAAAAAAAAACACGACAGAAAACAACAGTAGAAAAAGAAAATTAAAGATACAGAATAAATAACAGTTCTAGCGCTGGTAACTGCAAGGCGGATAACAGCCATCACTAAGTACATATACGATGATTTTATTTTCTAACACAATAAAAAGTGTATTACGGGTGAGAAATCAATGCTGACTCACATCAGAGCCGTTGTGCGCCAGAAAAAAGCAACTTAACGCGGTTCAGATCTTTCATGAAAGACCTTAATGGAAACATGACACAAATGACAAAGATGGATGATAGTGATCCAACAATTTCACCCTTTAGTGCTGAGTGGAATTTTACCCTCACTTTCCTTTTATTTCTGATCATTTCTGTGATCGTTCTCCTCGAGAAACTATTATGACAGTTTTTGGTGTCCAGCACTTTGGCCAAATGCGTTGATTTTAAAGTGCTTCACAAATAAAACTGAATTCCAGCCCAGTTGAGACTGCTTCCAGCATGCTTTGAATCATCCTCCACGATTTGTCCTCATCATCACGTTGACGGCAGTTAAATAAACCACGAGCACCAACTGCATTTATTCTTCAGAAGCAGTGATCGAGACGAGTGACATGACACTGAGAAAATTTGAGGTCTCGGTGACAGAAATTATGGGCAGAATAGTAGCTCCTATGTGAGGTCAGAAACAAAGAAGTAAAAAATAAAAAAACAGGGAAAAGAGAGGGATGATAACTTCCACCTCTGAGCAGACACAGATCAGACAGCATGGGCAGGAAACCAGTAAGACGCTGAGAGAAACACTCACAGTCTGCTGCTGATGCAATACAGGGACTGGAAACCAGTTACTATGAGACTCAGTCAGATGTTTGTGTGCATTAGAGGATCACAGCTCACGCTGCAAAAAAATAAAATAATTCAAACCTGACAAAAACTTCCCATCACACATTTTATTCTACCTCTAGAGCACAAAGGCCTCAGAATAACATGTTCAGGCTTTTATGTGAAGGATAAGCATGTACTAATAGCCAAGCACAAAAACACACACAAAACAAGAGGCAGCGGTGCGTGTGTGTGTGTGTGTCTGTGTCCTTTGCCTTAGTTGGTAAAAGAAAGCACACTGCCCCACATATCTCAGTAAAGACCATGGTAACAGGGTTAAGAGCCACCATTCATCCTCAGTGCTGCTCCATTAACAGCCTAAATATTGAACACCATTTATCAGCCTATTTAATGAAAAGGCAAATGTCCACAATCTTCTCTCTGAAACACACTCGTAACACAAGATGCATTACGGATAGAGGGAATAGCCCAAAAGGATTCTGGGTAGCCTTCTACATCACAATGAATAGCATACACAGATAATCGTGATGATGTCTCACCAGCAAGCCTTGGATGATGGTGTGCCGGTTCCTGCCTTCGTAGTCCACCACTTCAATGTAGTCCAGGTAGGCGTCAGCCCAGTACACCAGCCTGCTGACAAGGTCCAGCGTGATGCCATGAGGGAACACGATCTTACTGTCTACAAGCTTGGTTCGGTTTTGGCCATCCATATCACAGCGCTCCACCTTTGGGATCTGACCGTAGTCTGTGAAGAAGACCTTCCTACAGAAACAAACGACACAACCTGAGTGATGACGAGCGATCAACAATCCAACGAAGCTGGCAAGATTGCAAAAAAAATAAAATAAAATACTGACGGAAGAACCTGATCATCAGCTTTTTTTGGTGTACATTATATTGGCAAACCTAGGAAATACTGGAAATACTCTATCATCCCCTCCTAAAGCTCTTTAAGACTACTAAGACTACTGTTGATTTACTTTGATTGAATTTTTCTTTTCTTTTTTTTTTTTTTTTACAAAACTTTGTATTCATCTCTGATCTTTTAAGATTTATTTATTATTTATTTTTCTTTCTGACCACATTTCCTACTGAGAGATGAAGGCTCACCACTGCCCTTCCAGCTCTGGCCTGGTCTTAACCCAGCAAAAAAAAAAAAAGAAATCCTGCTTACTGCTTTGTTTGCTTGATGCAGAACGATAATCTGTCCAAGCTGGACGAATCGGGGCAGATTAGCATTTTCTGTGACCACAGGATGCGTCTTCTGACACGTTTGTTTAAGGAATGAGAAGCTGCTGACTGCATGAGCGAGGGTCAAATACCTTACTGCCAGGTGAAACACATTAATGACTGCAGTATTTTTCTGATTTGCTTGCTTAAATCCAGGTGGTGGCTTTTTTTTTTTTTTTTTGCTGTATTTGAGTTGTCTAAAGAGGTCAGCTTGGACTCATTTACTCTCTCATAGTAATTTCAAAGCTGAAACCGTTTGATTTTGGTTCCAACTTGAAACCTGGAACTATTCAGGAGGGACATATCGCCGCTATTAACCCGATGAAAACAAACATTATCTCAGACCATAGCTGTTATTTACTGCCGCCAGAAGAACAGACTTCAGGCTTGAATAAATTATACTCATATTCCCTCTAAAAGTCTTAACAATGAACATTTTTTTTGTTAAATCAGATACATAACATTGAAAATATATTTAACACCATTTCTGAGACTAATCCTAATTTTTTTTTTTTAGTAAATCAAAGAGGGTCTCTTGTTATTTAACAGCAGAACAAAAGCAAAAATGGTGTCATTCTCTTGGTGGCATGCTTGTTTTCCTCCCCTCTAACGACGTTGCATGCCAGAAAAGAGGCAGCCACAGTGAATCCACATGATGTTGTTGCTGGAAGAACGAACACCAGCTGAGGAAACTGCGCAGGATGGAAACGATACATGCACAAGCCTCTGCTTGTAGCCACACTCTCACGTCGGCGCGGTCGCCTTTCTTCCCTTGACACACAAACTCTCGAACACTTGCATGCACTCACCCAAGTGCTGAGCTTCATGCAGATATATACAAACCTGCAGGAATGTAGCTGGAGAGTGTGGCTATAAACAAAAACAGCACTTCTACAGTCAAAGCCTATACAGCTAGTGCATTGTAATGCTGGAAGAACATCTGTGCCCAATTACTCCGGCTTGCAAAGGTCCAGTTAGCCTTTTACTTCCCCTATTACGGCGTTCTGCTGTAGCGTTAACCATGACAGACGACGGAGGTCCAGTCACCGTCATGGTACAGTGTTTGCACTAATAACCAGCATAAATGCATGTTTAAGCAGAAGGCAGGAGCAGAGTTATGTAAACTGACCCCATGGTGGGGTCCAGAGCAATGCCCTTGGGGTTGTACAGCTCCTGGTCCAGAAGGGTGACGCAGGTCTGCCCGTCCTTGTCACACACGAAGATCCTGTCATCCACGTCATCCACAAAGTAGAAGTTTCCGGTGAGCCAGTCAATAGCCATCTGCTCCACATCTGAACAGAAAGATAACGAGGGGAAGTGATGAGTTTTGTGATTCACATTCAACAGTGTGGAACTTCAAGGGATGGAATGCAAACTTATAATTACGTGACGGCTATGTCAAAAGCTCTCTTTCTCATGAGCTGCAGGTTTAGATTAAGATTTTTTTTTCTTGGTCTTCCCTTGACACACTGGTGACAGCCAGCACCAACTTGAAGGCATTCGGTTTGACGAGTGTGGTATTGTCACGGCCTGGGTTTCTGATGGGCTTAGCTTCCCAAACCTCTGCTTAATAGGGAAGACCAGCACCCCACCCACCGAGAACCAAACCCTGAGTCATGCACACATGGCCTACCAAGCATTAAAACTTTAATTAAGTGCAACATAAAAAATGAAAACAACCCTAGCATCTCGTCTGAATCAAAACTGTTCTTAATGTGGTAAAGAGGCAGAGTCAAGTGCACAAGGAATAACACGGGATGTAAACAGGCCTCTTGCCACAGTTCAGTCGCTTAAATTCCTTTTCCTTTCCTCAAACGCAGCCACGCTTGGAGTTTGAGCCAACAGTTGAACATTGAAAGAGAACGATTGTTACAGCTAACAAAGAAGATAAGTGAGGTCCAGCAAGAAAGGAAAAATGCTAAGTGGTGGAAACTAAATGTCTTTACGTCAGGAGTGAATTGCCTATAATTGCGGTTTCTTTTTAAAAAAACAAAAACGTAGACCTACAGCTCAGCTGTAGACTTCGTAGGTAAATATAGCTCCTCTAACTCCACTCGTTACGCCTCCCAGCAATGAACTGCCTGCAGTAAACAACACACAGCTGCATTAGTTCTAACCAAAACAGTCACATTAACTCAGAGCATCAGCAGTTATCTAATAATATAACACATTCTTTTGATAGAACAGATGAAGACGGACAACACGAGTCTCTTCGGGTTGGTTATAGTAAAGATCATGAACTTAATCCTTCTACATGTTTAATAAAAAGGTATATGTCCTATAAATATGGTTCCAGTGTGGTTTCTGACATATTAAATAGCTACATAATAACTAAGCTAACGATATGAATCCAAAATAGTAAACAATTGTGGATGAGTGAAGCGAATTTCATAAGATGTGCATTCACACAACAACACACCATCAATATAATATGGAACTGTACATATATATATATATATATATATATATATCTTTTCAGTTTTGGTGGCTTCGTTATTCTGTTTCTCTTCATCTAGCAGATACGCAGCAGCGCGACAATTCAGAAGACTGTTTTTGGTTTTTACTGAAACCTCTGAAGGAATTAAAGATCTGGCTGCTGTTGAATCTATCTATCTATCTATCTATCTATCTATCTATCTAATCTCTCTCTCTCTCTATGTATATACACATATATATATTGAACACACATATTGAACACACACACACACACATATGTATATATACATGTACATATATATATTGAATACATATATACATACACACACACATATATACACATATATACATACAAATACATATATACATACATACATATAAATATATATTTCTTTTTTTTTAAAGAATTACACTGATGGAATATAATCACTCAAGAACAACAAACACTTGTCCTTTCAGTCACACACTGGTTACACAGGAAAGGGATAAATTTGTTTCTGTCATGCGCTACCATCGAAGGGGTTTTCCAAAATGAAAACTAAAATTCTGAGGAGAATCTCCTCAGTCTATCTCAGACTAAGCTTTGAGTACATTTACTCAATATTGGAATGCTCTTAAAAGTTGCTGTATCTGACGCTGAAGCTCAGAAAGTTTCTGCATAGTATTTTCAGGGTGTTGTAGACTCAAACCTCTGCTGACGACACGCGTGAGTTGGCTCCACACTCAGTGGCCGAAATGGGATCCTCTCTGTTGTGCACAAGACGCCTTAATCTCATTTCTAAACCTCTTAAATGAATCGACTACCAGCAGAAACATGATGCTTTAAAGACAAAGTTGCAAGTGATAAAATGCCTTTGCAAAATGGTTTAATGGATGTTCTGTGCACAAGTCTGAGGCATCCCTTGTCTTCTTGTTTTATCAAAGTTTATCAAAGCAGATCATATTTATTTTCAGTGTCTTAAACTTAAATAGGATCAGAATCCTGTCTGATATCAGTGCAAACATCTGTGTGAGACAGCACTCCTAAATAGAGTAAATCTGTACTTTGTTTTGAAGGCAGTCACACTAAATAATCAATTTGCTTGTGAAGACATTTTGTTCTGAACATTTTGTGTTTTTTTTCCTAGTCATAAGTACATGGCAACCACAAATGTGTCGTTTATAATCACCGATGCTGATTATTAAAAAGACTGGAGAATAAAGTCATTATGGATGGCCATTACAACTTTGATGAGGCAAAAAGGTGAGGGATGCCTAAGACTTTTTCACAGTACTGTTTATGTATTACAATTTATAAAATAAAATAAAACAAAAAACATGTAATCAAATGGATATATAGCTATGTATGTATATATATATATATATATACACATACACACACACACACACACACACACACACACACAAAGAGTTTATTTATCTATTTGCAAAAACAGAAATCTCCGATGATGACAAATTGGATTATTGCACTTTTTGGTCTTTGTATTTTAAGAAAAGGAAAGACAATTGAACACAAGAGCACTCATCAATTTATTTTATTTCCCAAACTAGTTTTCTTTTTTATAATGCTTTTGTCTTTGGTTTATTTTTGTCAAATTTCTTTGATAAAGTATAATAACAAAACTAATCAAAATGAAAATGTGAAAGCAATTTCAAGCACATACTTTGAAAAGTATGAAAGCTGTTTGTTTTTGGTTTTGTTTCTTTTTACAATAATTATGTTTAAACTCACATCAAAGGAAATAAAATAAAATAAACAAAAGGAAAAGGAAAAAAAGAAAAAAGAAAAGAAAATCCCCTCACATTTTGGTCCAACTGTCCCATAAAACAATAATAATGAATAGTCAGCCTAAAGAAAGTCCAATTAAATAATCTTTAAGATATATGTTGGCACTGATGGTAGTTCCTTGCATCTAAAAGTCAAATTTGAACCGAAATTAAACAAATAAAAAAACAGAATCCTTTCAAAAAAAAAACACAACACAATATATCACTTAATGATTTATAGTCAGCCAGTCATCAAATCAGCTCATGCAGGAAGCAAACAATAAAGCATTACAATGGCAGGGGGTAATCTTCTACACGTCGCCCCTTTACCACCCCTCACCCCACCCCCAAACTTGCCATTCACCCAACATGTAACATGCTTGGCTAGACAGATGGATCAAGAACAACACCCCTGCCCTCAGATCTCCCCACCCCCACCCCCTTACCACAATAAACACAGTATTATCTCAGTAATGCTCATTACTTTCATAACTGAAGGCTGCACACACATTGGCAGTACCTTGTAAGATGCAACTGACTTTAGCAACAACAACAACAACAAAAACATCGGAAAGTCTAGCACTATAAATTGATGAAGGGCTAAATTAATTATTCAGCTATAGAAAGGCAAGACCTTAATGAATAAACTAGAAATGTCCAGAAAATAAGGCAATGTAAAAAGGAAACGAGCTTTGTTACATATATAATTATCGTTAATTAGTTTCCCTGCCCCAAGCTCACTCGTATAAATAATGCCTTGAGCATACAGGCTAATTTCAGAAAATTTATTGCTTTACAGCTAAGGGGAAGGGTTATAAGGAGGTGACACAAGGTCGCAGAACAAATGCTGTAGAGTTAGAAAGTGAACTTGACCTTTTTTGAACCCAGGCTCTTTAAACAAGTTCATTACCAATTTTAGTAAGACCCATAAAACAGAAGGTCTACAGCAGCGACTGCCGAAGCTTAAAGAAAACGGGCCGTTCACGTAAATAAATAAATAAATAAATCCCACCACTTTACAACAACTACGTTGCTTCCTGGTCATTAAAGAGGCAACTTAAGCATACAGACTGAAAGACAAGACTCATCTGGGTCTCAATGTAAACATAAAACAAGCGTTTCCACTGAGGTAGTAGCACAGTTAAGTTACTTACCAGACGTTTGCTGTACCGTGTATGGTTATCTTCCATGGTCTGCTGGAGGTAGAAAGTTTCGAAGAAGGCGTTAAGACACGGCGATTAAACACTCACTTTAGCGTTGTAACGTTCCACGGTGATTTACAGTCTGTGAGACAGAAACGTCTCTCTCCGTATAGTCATTTTCTAGATAGCCTCTGCTAGCATTAGCCAACTTTAGCCAGCGAGCTACGGTTAGCATCACACACTAAATCATAAACATTTACCTTCAATGTTTCCGTCACTGTGTGCAAACTAGCACCAACAAGATACTGTATATATTAACAGAATTAACCGGAGCCAGCGCGTCAATCAACGGCCCATATTTTAACAGCGTTATACATGCGAGTGTGAAACTAGCCCTTTCTTAAGGCTAGCTAGCTGTCGTTAGCTTGTGTACGGCACTTGGAGGCGTTCTTTTTTTTTTTTTTTTTTAAATCTTTACCTCTGCGATTTAACTCCGCTCAGACGTAGTGGTCAAAGTAACGTGTCCCAACTACAGCGTCTGAAGCCACTCAGTAAAGTTTCTCCCCATGTTATGTGGACAAGAGCGGTGGATACTGTTGTGTTTATTATTGTGCGATAAAGTTATAAGGTTTCGACGCTCCGGGCCGCCATTTCAGCTGGTCACTAAAACACACACACACACACACATACACACACACACGAACCGAAAAAAAGAGAAAAAAAACTCCCACGGTCCGCCCTCTTTTCCCTTCACTGCTCTGACATATTTACATATAGGCCCTTTCATTGGACACAGCGGGTGCTATTTAAAAAATATTTGAATATATGATCGAAGGTATGTTTGGTTTATGGAATCTGGCTGAATATTGTATAATCCCAGCATTTGATATTACGTAAATACCGTAACAAGTCAAATTATCTGATAAACCAGAATTTCTTGTTCCTCAATTTTACTGACAAAACCTTTTTTTTGTTGTTGTTTTTTTGGGGGGGACGATCAAAAGATTTGATAATTACTGACAAACCAATAGGGCTGAACAATAATTCAGTAACAGCAAGTATCAATTCAATTCCATTCAATTTATTTATACGGCGCCTATTTACGGCAAGTCATCTCTAGGCGCTTAAGAAACTTAGAGCTTGACCCCCGAGCACATGGCAACGCCATCAGTGGCATCAATAGCCTGTAAAAAATGTTCAGTCATAATATGACTAACACATTTTCAATCTTTTGATATTATTATTATTATGACAGTGATTGACAAAATTTGATGTTAATGTCATGGCTTTAAATAAACTATAAACATAAAAAATGCATATTAACATTTTTATATGTAAAACATTTTATAATTTTATATCATGAGTGTTTATTGTTAATTTATTTCAGAGATTTGTGGGTACAGTTATACTTTGTGGACATTCTTGGCAGTTTCTGTGTGGTTTTCATCCAAGTCACATAGATATCAAAATTATATCATATCAATCAAGGAATATACTGTGATATAAATCTCAGCCATACCATCCAGCCCTATAACATAACTTAAATCCCAAAGAGCCATAGAAAATAACCATAATGGGAGATGAAAGAGCTGAAATTCACTTATGTCAAATGACCTCATGAACAACAATCATGAAAATTCTAAACGATCACTGTCTGATGTAAAAGGATGGTCCGATGCGAAGCATAACACACATTTTTAGAGGTACAATAAGAATTATCATAAATAACTGGAAAAGAAGCAAAGCATGACAAATTTTTCATGTGACAAAGAATAGTCAATTGTAAAAATGACAAATATGAAAAATTGATTCCTAAGGTGTAAATAATTAATGACAGCGACAAAATTATGCAAAACTTTTACAGATACACAACCACAGACTGTTCCAGACCTGTTCCAGTTTCTTTCTAATCCATGCACGATTATACTGTTCATGCCCGTCTGTACAACAGTTCTGGATATCACATTAACGTTTGATGTTTTGCTGTATTTATTTTTTTCCCCGTTATAAAAAAACAAAAACATGCTTATATTTCTATCCCATACATTTTTAAAAGTGGTTAGACGTATTGAATTGTTCAAGCTTTTCTAATAATACGTTTTCATTTGTATGTCAGTACCTGCTCAAGAAAGTTTATATAATACTTTCCTGTAATCCGCCAGTCCTGGAGCAACAAAACAAACACACCCCAGCGCTAACTCCGCCCCTCGTAGTGTTGAGGGGCGGGGACTCACGGAGAACTGTGAGATGGGGAGAGAAATGAGGTCAGGCGGCTGGTCAAATCGCATCTTCCTGTATCAACTGTAGCTCATAATCGATGAACAGTTGATCAGCTGAGCGATGTGTAAAGCCCCAACAACAAAAACATAGACGCGCAGGACACTCGGTACGAGGAACAGGTTGTTGTTTTTTTAATTATTGCATAACAGGCTTTAGTGAGTTGACACACAGCTGGTGAGTGACAGCAGCTGTTACAAAGACACAAGCGTTTCAGCAGTGACACTCATACAAAACGCACACAATAAAACCACACACATTTTAAAGAAAATGACAAGAAATATAAGCATTTCAGATCATTTTATGGTCTAGACAACACAATAATAATAATGATAATAACAATGACTATTGAGTTTAAGGTTTGAAGCCTTATAAATATATTCCTCATAAATAGGATTTCCTCTAAATAAATGCTCTTAATGCACCGCTAGGGGGCACTAAACTCAAGAGCTCAACATGTCGCATGTTAAACCAGCTGTCAGACCAAGAAAAATCTACACATTTATAAGACCTTTTACAAACACCATACAGCAAGAAAGTAAGTTCAGATGAGCAACTGAAGGTGGAAAAGGAAAGGACACAATTTGTTCTTTAAAAAAAAAATAAATAAATACTTTGAATAGTCAAATGGTGGTTGGGACTGAAACAGAGGAACATCTCGGGTAATTTTCTCATTTTTTATTTTCCACTCGAGTCAACTGGATCCCTAGAGACAACGTAAAAGACAAAATATAAGCGTTTCGGTGTTGGAGGTCCACAAGCAGACTATGTACGGTGTTAACGGTTGATGTTTTACCTGTGTAAAATCATTTATGAGAAGAAGCTGTAGAGATAGGAGAAGCCAACGATTCCAATGATGGCACAGCACAAGGTAATCATCATCTTTTTCTGGAGATTCAATAAATAATTACATTTTTAAAAAGACAGTCAAAAATAAATAATTAAATAAATAAATAAACACATTTTACCTGTGATATCCAAAATACAAAGTTGGTGACAATACGATTTGCACTTATGGACACTGGTTTTAGGAAATCATTTGACAAAGGAGAACAGTCAGAGGTTGGCCATATATGGGGATGTGTAAAGAAAATGGAAAGGTGAGAGAACTTACCTCCTGATAATTGCACTTGTGCACCCGCCTTAAAGACCTGCAGTCAACCATCTGCTGACAGCAGCTACCACCAGACCATAAAACACATTCACACAGCCTCTCCAACACACAGCTGTCATCTAAAGATGTTAAAATCTAGTTAAACCTTTATTTTGTCTCACAAACAAGACAGAGTTAGCCAGTCTTTATAAAACAATATCCCTTTAATTATTTTAAAATAATTGACAAAAAACTGTATACATAGACTTGAGGTTCCCACTTCCACTTTTGATGCAGCATGTAATAAAAACAGCGAACTGTGCAAACAAAAATGACTGTTGAAATGACTTTTCCCTTTGATGATCAGTTGCAAATGCATTTTTTCTTCCATTTATTCACCTGCTTCATTTTAAAAGTTAGAACATTGAGCGAAAGCCTGTGCGCAGCTCAGTAAACCGTCGGTCCGACACATTTCATCTACTAAAAAATGTCGATCAAACCACAACTCAGGTCAGTAGTCAGTTCATTAATACATTAAAACTAATTATGTTAAATATGACAGCTCAACTTCCATGTGTATATGTTCCTGATAACATTCTCATCTATTTTTTTATATTAATCCTACTGGTACTTCTGGGGCTGCCAAATAGTGTATTGACTGGTGTTTTAATGTTTCCTTCGCCCCAGATCAGTTTTAAACTAATCAGAATGTAAATGTAGTTCAGAAACGCATACATCCCCCAGTGTTTATCAAGGTTTAACGAGTACAGTCGTTTTAACACAAACAAAATATTCTGTCATGAACATCAATCCACGGCTGTGCTGACAAACATCAACTACATTTGTGTGTTCACAGTGGAAATGGCATTGGACCAAAATATTCCAGTTAAGGCATCTCATAATCAAAAGGTCCACCAGGACAAAAGACCTCATTAGGTTACTGCCAGCCTCTGAAAAGTCTTTGGCATGAAAAACAGTGATTTTTATGGCATGTTAGCAGGCTGTGATACAGTCTCCAAATATGTCAAAGGTCTAAGAAGATGCAGTTTCAGGTATTTCTCCAAGATTACTGTTCACGTAATTTTTTTTTTTTTTTTTTGCAAATTGAAGACAAATGTCCCTTTGAGTAGAACTTTTTCACATTTTAAAACGTTGCCCGCCGAGAAACTTCTAAAGTGAAGAATCTTAAGCGAGCACACACCAGTTACTTCAAGTAAAAGAACTGGGTCAATTTCTGGACTGAGCTATCAACAACAAAAGAAATTATTTATATTATTTACATGACAGTTACATAAAGGTTGAGCTAAATTACATAGTTGGAAGTGTGAAAGTGCTGGAACTCTCCAAAACCAAAAAGATCCAAGATCAATAAACATTAAGTAGTTTTTCAGTTATAAAACATTTCAAGGGTCACAAATGCAACAGTGAATGATCTGAGACACCACATGCTTCTATATGATCTGACACAGTTTGTACGGCAAACACAAAATAGTGAAACTTTGGCATGAAATGCTAAACAATGAAATATTCAGTGATACAGGAGTGATGTAATGATGTGCTACTTTTCAATTCCCTTTTTGCCTCCACAGAAGTGCAGTAGATGTTCTACCTCATGTTCGGCTTCAGGTCTCAATTCCTCGTTTGCAGTAAAGCATCCTAAAAATGTCCCAAACCGAAGGAGTCAGAGACCTTCATCTCTGTTTCAGAGGTCACATGTAACACCTCACCTCTATTTAATTAAGTGGTGGGTCGTTAAATGGTTTTACTAACATGTGGAGTGATTTTGGTTCAGTCTTTTTTTTTTTTTCGTTTTTTCCTTTGGTCGTTCAGCTGATGGAGAATAGTGGTGGTACCAAGACGCAGTCCTACTATAATGTCTGGGTGAGGATGATGATGAGGATGATGACAGCAAGCACAGCACAGACGACCCCAATGATGATCGTCTTCTACAGACGGGGAGACACAAACAGATGGGGAAGACGGTGTTAATGACTGACTTGAGTGCATGGTCACTGAAAAGCCACACCCCCACATACCAAACGCAAGCTGAAAAAAAGTCCGGCAAACCACTAACCCCGCTTTGGTTTGGCAGCAAACAGAGGTAAAGTGATGCAGAACAGAAGACCAAAAAAAAACCCCAAAAAAACTACTGCAAGTAAGCTCCCTGGGTAAAAGCAAAAGCACACTAGTGAAGGCTGAGGGGAACATTTTCCCAAACATCCCAAACAATGTGGTACAACAGCACCCCTTTGGTCCAGAGTTACTTACCCTTAGCTCCTTTATTCAAACAGCTCTCAACTTTTATTCAATCCTACTGACAACCCGATTATGAGAGCTATTAACCCCAGCAAGACCAGCACAACCACCACTATTATCACCATTTTCTGTAAGGAATAACCAAGTAAACACAATCCAGTCAGGACAAAATCTCAACAGGAGACACAAAGCTTATACTTTACTTATAAATATGTGCAGCTATCATACTGTCTGTTACTGCAGGTTAAAATATAGATGGTTCCCACAGTTTCGTATTTGGTAAAATGCCCAAGATACTATGTCATATCAGACATTATTTTTGCAGTTTGACTATCACAAAACACGCACACACACTTACATATGCACAAACAGGAGACTGGTGACAAAGTGCAGTTGTAACCTTAGAAGACGGCATTAAAGAGACAGGACAGAGAGGACAGAAAGAAGAGAGAAAAGCGGTCTCTGGGTACTTCAGCAGGTGGGAGGGGGGATGGTCTGGATTCTGGTTCTTGGTCACAGCAGTCACAGGGTGGAGGTTTGGTGAGCAGAGCAGGTAGGAGGTTTTGGGATCGTCACAGGTCACAGGTCTTGATGTTGGAAATGGACTTCATGTTGTCAAACCGGTTTCCCAAAAGCATCCATTCGATCAATTTTTTTTTTCCAATCCAAGTCCAGGCAAGTGAGAAGAAAGGCTTTAAAATAAAACATAACTGTGTAACTTTAAGACTGCAGTCAACAGGACACTGAAACTTTAACTGACACTACTCTTGCTTGTTTTTTTCTGGTAGTTTGTGGTTATCTGAGCTGCTTTTAGATATACAGGTGCTGAAATACATAAGACAGCTGTTCAATATTAGAGCACAGACCCAACTATGTATGATTGGCGGCCGCTGCATAACCTCAATGTGCAGATTTTTGTGCATGAAAGATAAAAAAAAGTTTTGGTGTCAGAAGCTTTCTGACACCAAAACTAACAAGCTTCCCTTAAATAAAGGTTGGCACACACAAACAGGAAGTATATGGCATCCCTCTCATGTTTGTACTAGTTTTTGTTGAAAAAATAAACAAAAAAAAAAGTATTTTGGTTGCTTTTGGGAAACCGAGTCTTCATTTTTGACAGTCACTCACACGACGGGCTTCTTGCTGATACTTTGCAGCTTTCTTAGTGTCCGCCACGGCGCGCTCCACAAAGCCCACCGACTGGTCCATGTTGCTCTCAATCCTGTCAATCATCCCACCCTTGCAGGAACCGTATCAGAGGCAACAAAAAGAGCAGCAGAAGGAAATAAGCGTAACAGCAAAAGCAGCAGAAACAGACAAAGAGGTACAGAGTGCAACAGTTAAGTGGACAGAGGTGAAGGAAGATGATCTGCAGACACACACATTCTGTCAAACTGGGTAAAAGTGCAAACACGTCTAAAAATGAGCAAGATACTGTCATAAGTAGACTGATAACATTACCTTGCGTGCTTTGGTCTGGTACCTTACAGCTTTTTTGGTCTGTTCCCTTGCCTCTATTATGTGGTCCACTGACTGTGAAACATTCTTCTCTATGTTGTCTACTATGTCACCCTGAAAAGCAAACAGCGTTCAGTAAGTTGCAAAGAAAAACATATCAAGCCAATAAAGTATAACTTTGTATCGTATAGTCCTTTGATGCACACATTACTTTAAACATAAATGTATACGCATATATATATATATATATATATATATTACAGAACATTGCCATTATGGATAGTATCATTGCTAGCAAACAATAGTTCAGGAGATAAAAGGATTCCTCAGAATTCAAACAAGAGCCCAACAGTGTGCAAGATAGTCTCTTACCTCAAAAAAGTCTTTTCCTCAGAGTGCATGATGTAAGCAGCAAGAAATTGGTGGTTATATTGAATGCTAAACAATGTGCATGTTTGTAAAGTTCCCAATGTTCTCATGTCAAGGGTGAGGGTTTGATTTGTATCTTACTAAAGTTCAATGTTCCATTAATGTCTGGAGATGAGATGAAGATGGAAGTGCCAGAAGAGAGGCGTAAGAAAAGCATGGAGCTGGGAAAAAAAAAAAAAAATGAACCAGAGAAAAGTCACAACAAAGCAGAGGCAGGAAGAAAGACAATCAGGAGAAGAAGAGCGTCACATGATGGACCGCAAGGTCGGAGAAAACGTTCAAGGGTGAATTCAAAGGATGGATGGATGAAGGACTTTGAACAAATGAATGAACGGGTGGATGTAGAGGAGCGTACCTGGCTCTCCACCAGCATGGCGATGTCCACGAACATATCATGCAGCTCCTTGATGCTACTTTCCAGACGGACAATATCTTTATGTCTGGCTTCAATCTCACTCAGGGCTTGTTTCGAGATCCCAGAGTCCACAATCTGAAGCAAAAGACAGGTTTAAAATGCCACCTCCACCTCCACCGAAATTAGGTAGAAATCAGCACACCTCACGTTTTTTAAAATTAGTCACTCTGATATTACAGCTCATTGTGGGAACTTAGCTTTCTGAACGTTTTTGAACACACTGATGTAGACTCAGTCACCCAGGTCACAGTAACCCTTAAAGGCCTGAATCAAGGCAACTCCTTTTCCTTTTTTTTTCTCCTTTATAACTTTTAATATGCAATAATATCACTAACCCCTGACAGATTAAGATGTACCGTGAAGCTGTCAGCGGCCTGAAAAATGATCAGACAAGCATTTTGTCGTGGATCTGTAGATTTAAAGCAAGATTTCTGGGTCAACCGGTCACATGAAGTGCAGACGCATCATGACAACATTATTTAAAAAGCATAAATATGCTGATTTGAATTTTTTCATTTTAGATGGAAAATGCATGTCTGTATTAACCAAAAGGAAGGAAGAAAGATGAAATTATGGTTCATCGATGAATCTCACTGGACTCCAAATATCTCGGTATGCAAAAGTAGTCTTGCAGGAGAGACGCACATAGTTTTGTCTTTGTTTGATCCTGAAGTGCCAAAAGTATTGAAGAATTTATCAGAGTTTCTTAACATTTGAGCACCACTGTAAATGTTTCAGGGTGATAAAAGAAGAATTTCTGAAGGACTGATGAAAACATTCTGGGAGCCACTGAAAACAGTCCAGCGGTGGTGAAAGCAAAAACAGTCTTCGTATCAGTTCCGCTACAAGTCTATTTGTGAATTATTAGCGCAAACAGTCTGTGCTAGAAAAATGTCCACAGCGCACAAAAAAATATATTCAAGTAAACTTTAAACTCTATCATACATAACATCAAGTCAGGCTGCGTGTCCTTGAGCAACAAATTCTTTATTTCTGCTGAAAAAAAATCTGTTTGTTTTTTGTTTTTTTTAATCAGTGTAAGAACAGAAAACCTTGTACAGAGCTGAAGTACGGTTTGTGCTCATTTAATCAGCTGCTCAATGCAAAGTATAATCAGCTACAAAGTTAAATTCTCTCCAGATGATTGAAACAAAGCAAGAACGACGCATTCTTGACATTTGATTTGTCCTCTGACAACTTAAGATCCAAGCCTCATCAGTCTTAAGCCTCATAAATCTGCTTTTCAATAAGTAAGTGAAAAAAAACTCTCTAGAGGAGGAAGGGAATCAATCACTCAAGCGCTACTTAGCTGATAAAAAGGCATTTTCAGTTTTGCAGAGAAACTGATATCTTGGCTTTTAGTTCAACAACCGAACTAGTAAGTGTCAAGTTAATGTTAGGATACTTTGAAAACAGTGAACACGCACAGACATGGTAATACTTTCTTACCCCTGCCGTGAACACAGCAGCGTTGCCACTTTCTAACATCTCCTCCAGTTCATCGTCCGTTGTTGCTTTTCCAGCTGAAAGGAAAACGATGCGTTGTGACAAAACCGCAGAGCCGCGTCATCTTCGTTTTCTGCGTGTGTAGGTGGAACTCACTGATCTCTAGCTGTCTCTGAATACGTCCTTTACTCCTCTCTCTGAAGTCCACCTGAGCTTCGTTATACTTCGTCATTACCTCCACAAACTTCCTTGACAGCACTGCATGCTGGGAGAACAAGTCACAATCAACACTCGAGTTCACAAGCGAACACCTAGGATCTACTGACAATCCGAGTCAATTCACACATCAACTTGGTGACAAGAGAAACATCCCTAGAAATGTCAGACATTTCTTTATGTGATTGAGAAACAGATGTGTGATTACTTTTAGATTTAACAAGTTGATTCACATCTGCCAGTACAAAATACAAAACATCTGCCCTTGAACACTCTTGTGGTTGCTTTGGGTTGTAGTTTTGGCTTCAACACAGTGGCACGTTTTTGAATATAAATTAAAGTTAATGAAGAGAATGATGTCAACATGATTCGATACTCAGGGTTCTCGCCAGTTTTGGAGAGCACGCTGGTGCTGCCAGTGACGACACCACCACCCCTGCATTTACTTTCCTTTTTTTTCCCTCATTTTTAATTTAAATGTTACCACAAATAACAACTGTGCAGCAACACTAACAATTTAGGAAAGTGCTAAGGTTATAAATAAAGACAACAACAAAAATAAATATAACGACAAAAGCTAATGAAATAATAATATTCTAAAAAAGCTATATATGAAAAACTATAAATACTGACAAATAAGCATTAAAAAAATGCTTGCAAAAATGTGCAAAAGCTCAAAAACACATTAATGTCCTGTATATCAGCACAAAGCTGCACTTCTCAGCTTTACATCGATAACATAAACGGTTGGAACAGTTACGGTAATTTGTAAAATGAACATCACTTCCTGTCGCTGGCAACAGCTCCAGTTTAGGAGGTTTAACTTATTATTCACTTAAATCAGTGACTGGAGTGAAGTTCGGCAAAACCAGGTCAGTCCGCGATGTTACCCGCTGAGTCAGCAAGTCCGTAACTCACTCAGAAAGCCAGCAGAGCCGAGTCCGCTGGCTTTCCGGTTGAGTCCGTCACTCACTCAGTTCAGCTAAAGCTGCGGTATTCTGTTAGCGTTAGCAGCTAAAGGACTCACATACACCGTGTTAGTGGAGACGTGGGACTCGTGATTCAGTAGGAAGATTGAGCTCATTAAGCCAAGTCAACGAAGAACCGACCAGCTCTACACGCACCTCGACAGCGGTGAGTGGGCGGAGACATGGGAAGAGAGCGTAATCAGCTAAAAGTCGCACAGAAGCGGAACGGTGTTTAAAATGTTTAGAAAAATCAAACAAAAGGATGGTGGTTATATGGTGGGGAGAACCCTGATACTCATATCTTTGTTGTGATTCTTAAATTGCACATTTGTCAACAGATATCACAATTTACTACTCTTTTTCTTTACTTTGACACTGACAAAAACTACATTTGAATTTTAGATTTTAATAAAATGTGAAAAAGAAATACCAATGAATTAAACTCAACGTCCAAAAGCGATGTCTCCTACGAAGCCGTTTCATCCAACGGCCACGTGGAGAGACTGATGGATGTAGTTTACCTGTGATTTACGTATTCGCATGTCAGCTGACACCCTCTCCTCCTGTTCTGCCTCCAGATTCCTCTCGATAGCTGTGAAGCAGTACAAGTTACCGACATACACCAAACATATCCTGCCATTTCACGTTAAATTATTTAATCTAATAAATATTCAAATTATTCCGACGTTTTCCTGGAGAGCAGACTTACTCTTGAGTTTATTTCTTGCATTGTTGGCCATCTTCTTTATATCATTAGTGATCGCCTCCAAGTCATCCTGTGTTTCTAAGAAGCACGCATGTAACAGGTTAGAGAGATGCATGCATGGCATCAACAAATCAAGTTATTAAAAAGGTCCCTCATTACGCTCGTCCGGATTTTCAAAATGTTCAAAACTGACTTAAACTGATCACCAAATGTGATCTCCAGGTTCTGAAGTAATTAGTTCCCTCACTCTGATCTGATGTGGGAGCAGACAGGATGACCGAGTACAGCTTTTTGACTTCAGCCACGTTCTCATCAATTTTATCGATACTGCCTCTGATGTCCTCAATCTGAAACAAATCATACAGATACGTGGCAAATCTCATCAGCACACAAAAACATGAAACTTGACGTTCGGAAGTTGAACAATCCAACTTCAGAACAGCCATAAGTATGAGTCTTAATAAATACGAGACAAGGAGTAAAAGAAAAATAAAATAAGACAAATACGCACCTGAGAGAAGAACTCATCCATGAAGGCTGCATTGTCCACAGCAATCTCCACCTCATCATCATCTTGATCACACGTCTAACAAAATAGATATAAAACACCATTTCAGCCTCACTGAATAATAAAAAAAATATTAAACAGGTACATCTAGATGCTAATGATGTGAGCCAGGCTTTCCCCAAATCCTTCCAATGACAGACAATAAAACGTCGCGTTGTGAGTGTGTGTGTGTGTATGCGCGTTCAAAACTGATGGTTATGATTCCAACATGTCTGTCGCTCTTCTCCCTCCCCCCCACTGTCTCTTTCATTCTAAGGTCCTACATGTCAGGACACTGAAATAAATAACATTTACTAAGTCTATTAATTAGGTAAATACAACGTCAGCTGAACAAGATCCCATACTACACTGTGTCATTGTTTACCCAACGAAAAACTCGGTCAAAATGCAGAAGCAGCACAACTGGAATCCAGTCTGATGACTGCGGCGACCACATCTGTGTTTATGGCACATTGTTTTATTGAAAACGGTAAAGCAAAGAGACTAATCAGCCACACACTGGAAATTTTCTCAGAAGCACAGGATTTGGATATTTTTGCTGACCAGATTTTGGTAAAATGAGTACTTATTTGTAGTGCAGTGTGTGGTTTCAAAACGACGCTTATATGGTGTAAACATCCACAATACTGAGTTTGTTCAAACCACTTTGAAGATTTGAGTCGTTTCCAACCGTAAAAATGTGCTTGTGTGCGTCCTTTAAACTTCCCAAATCTCTTCAAATCAGGATGTTTTGACTGTACCGACTCCTCAAAAGTATTTTATACAACTCCACATTCAAAAAAGATTTTTAAAAACATAACTTCAAAACAATCAGTTGCCATTTTTAGCACCCACTAGAGGTTAGGAGGTTAAGACACTGTCCAGACTTTATTCTTGCTCAGTAATCTTCTCTTCCTCAATTCTGAGAGACAGATAACGCTCCCTGAAGATAATCAAAAATAACTTTAACTGTAGCTGAAATTGATACTTTATTTAAAAAGTACTCCTTTCTAATCCTACCGGGGCTCTGCCTCCAAGCTTGCATGAGTTTCCTCTGGGTACTCCAGCTCCCCCTCCACAGTCCAAAAACATGCATGTCAGGTTGACTGGTGATCATAAATTGTCAGTAGGAATGGGAATAAGTGCGTGAAGTTGTTTGTCTAAGGATGCCATGAGATACCACCGAGGGCTACAGCTTATACGAAGGACTTCCTGGTACGTCAGCATGACGCATCAACAAGAAATACTAGTCTGAGTCATCAGCATTAACCCAGTAAATTTATTAGAAAGTGTCACTGCTGAACTATATAAACATGTCACAAGTGACAGTCTGTAAACACAAGGTACTGCTGCTGGTGGATATTAACATGGGAGGACCAGGAACTCCGCCTGCTGTCAGCTGACTTTAAAAACAACTGCAGAAACTACAGCTAACATTTTCGCATAAACACACAAGTGCATGTCCTGACAGAGAGAATTGAGTAGGGAAAAAGTCGAACAGTGAATGAAAACAAAAGACAGTAAGCTCCACCCATTCCCACATTTTTATGTTTGTTTTTTAATCTAATATGACTTGACTGTACGATCAGCTTCTTCCTGCCAGTGAACCTCTGCACATGTGTGCAGATGTCTAGACCCCAGGTGTGACAGTCAGGTGTGCACCTTGGTCAAAGTCGAGCCATGAAAAAAAAAAAGAAAAAAGAAAAAAAAAGCCAGGCGCGTCACAGCCATCAACTTCCCTCTCTTCATATCAACCGGCTCAACCTCAAACTGAGTATTTATTGAGTGAATAAACTATAAGCATCACAGCTTATTTACCACACTCTAAAGCAAACAGAATTTCTAAATTCAATAACAGCTGCTTTCCTTCGTCATGTCAGACAGACTTTTTTTTTTTGCACTTCTGTCATTTCCCGATACTTAACATTTAAAGTGATTACTTGAGAAAAAGAATCAACTTGCTCCTCAATTGTGGAAGTAATCATTAACCCTACTGGGCGCCGACATTTGCAGAGCTTTAAAGTTTTAGACTCTTTTGCATTTGTCTTTAACCTTTTGCCTTTTTCAAAATTTGAATTGCAAATGGGGCAGAGTACTTTGTTTCAGGCTGTTGTTGCTGACAACAGTTGTTGGTACAGAGTTCCCTAGAAACGCACCGACATAGTGCTTATTTCTGAATGTGTAACAGGGTTACTCATCAAATGCAACACGCTGGCTCACGTGTTCTGCTCCCTCACACAGCATTTCTGCAGTGGTGCGATAAGAACAAGCACCGACTTCCTTCCACTGCCTCTCATTCAGCAGAAACAAGAGGAAAAAGACATGCGTGTAACAAACCCAAGGGCCATCCGCCGCCCCCCCCAACACACACACACACACACACACACACGTACATTTGCTTCTATGTAAAAGTTTGACACAGGCGGGAATGACTTTATCAAGTCATGAGGAGAGCTTTTACAACAGTCCTCGTTACGCTTATTGCTCATAAACCACAACTATCAGAAGAGAAAATCACTTTGAATTCCCTCTTCCAATAAATAAATAAATAAAAACTGTTGTTGTTTCTTCATGAAAATCTATATTTTTAAAAACATATAATTCGTCCTTTCCTTGTTATTTAAAAATGAAAAAAAAAAGATAAACATCAAAGCTGAATGTGCAAGATGTATTTGTAATGTGATCTAAAATGCTGTCAGAGTGAACCATGCTGCAGGAAATTACATTTCCTCTAAACCAAAAGTCAATAATCTCATGCTAAACATTTTGTAATCATCAAAATGTTTCACACACTGGATAACTCGCGCTCTACTAGACATAAAGATTATGAAATGGCAAGCGCGCTGCACACTGAGGCACATATGTCGGTTCAGAAACCGGCTTGTTGCTTTCATGGGAGGAAAAAAAAAAATTGCTGCTCTTATAAAAAAAAGAAAAAAAGAAAAAAGAAAGCGGCATATGTCATGTTGCATAATTCCCCACAATAACAACAGGTTTTGAACTAAAGTAATCGCAGCGATCCTGTCCTTCACAACTCTATATCAAAATGACTCTTTAAACTCTCTAAACGTGAAAGTCAACCCCTCCAATACACTACCTGCAGTTTTCTCTGCCACTAGTGCCATTTATCATCGAGACTCTTTTAATGCGAGCTACATCTGCCTCAGACTTGAAAACTTGACTTGTTTAAAAAATAAATAAATTTAAAAAATCTGAATCCAATACTCATGAAAATCCACAAGCTTTCGTGTGAATATTTAGATACAGGAACTATTTCTTCTCGACTAAACTAAAACCATTTACTTCTGTCACTGCGCAAATGCAAGCGAGACTTCTGACTGTGAGAGATCAAGGTATCTTTGGCTGGACAGTTAAGTCCAAACTGGCAGACAGATTTGAAAGGCAAAGAGCAACAAGCTAAAACAAGTGATACAGATCGTTCATTTTAAGTCATTTTCTACCTTCAAACAGCCATGGTGCACTACTGCGGTGCTGCAGAGTCCATCACAAAGCTACAAAGCAAAGAAGCTAAAGGCCTAACCAGGGCTGGGCGACGTGACTCCAAATCAACATCATGGTTAAGTGAACAAGTTACCTCGGTTACGACTGATGAGCGATTATTAGAGTATTATTTCACTTTTTGCTCTCATAGGCGACCAACAAAGATTTAGCTACAAATATAATGAACTATTAAAACTGGGATATGTTTCTAATAAGAGCACGTGGTGTAAACTTTTGTAGCTAATCTTCTAGAAGGACTGTACTGATTTGACTGTGCTAGCTGTGGTGGCGGCAACCGCCTCAGGAGGTCCGGTCAGAACGAAGAGATGTTTCACAAAGAAGTCATTCATTGGTCACACGCACATATGCCACTCGTCGTGGCTCAGCACCGATCATTGAATTAAAATGTTGGTTACATCCAAATCATTAAGCTGGGTATAAACTGTACGATATTTTCAATCGTTGTACTCAGCTCCAGCTCAAATTGTACGACTAAACCGCTCACACTGTACGGCCTTGACAGCGCGATACACTCACGAGGGGCGACCAAAATTTCAAACAGATTTGATTTTCATCCAACCATACAATTGCCGATCGGGAGGTGGTCGTAAGAGGTTAATTGCTGCTTGTTGCCCCATGTATACTACACAAAGTGAGACGCACAATTGAGCGGGAGCGCGGCCCGATCCGAAAAGGTCTCACACGAGTGAAAAATCGGCTCAAAAAGGGCCAAAACTCACAGTGTCTGCCCAGCATTACTTCAATCTGTCAATCAGTGGTTTACTACAAAATATAAATGAACAAAATGTACAACATTATTGCACAAATAGTGTGTCTTGGCATATAAAAATGACAATAGTAGCTGGCAATAAAATTAAATGATCATAAATGGATAATAAATATCCCTAAATCGCCAATCACACATATGAATGTAACTGTGGTGCATAGATTCAGAGATAAGCAATAATGGCATGAATATAACAACAATAGCTACATGATCACTTCATCCCTACAAAGCTTTTGCTGCCTGCAGCCTAAATGAACATAACGTGAACTGACCCTTTAATAGCACGTGCTGCCAGGCAGCGCTGTAACTGAGGCAAATGGCGTCGGCCATGTAACGCAAACTAAATTGAGCTCCTCTCACCATACCTAATGAGCAAGGAAATTACATTTAGGACTATTTGAAGTGCTTAATCACAATGTGCAATACCAAGAGAGTAAGCACAAATGAGAGAAATAATTAGCGGTATTTTACCGCGAGGTGACTAGTTCATGAGGCTACAATGAACTGAGAAACCTCACCTCAACCTCACTTCACGATGTTCCAATTAACTATCAAGGAACATTTTTAATATTACAACATGAATGATAATAGCAACTCACACTCAATGGACACTCAGAAAGTGAGGCTGAAAGTCCAGAATGTCTGAAGAAATAAACCTCGTTACTGGCTCAAAGTCTTCCACTCCAACCTGCTGCAGTGACTCGTACCCGTGTGCATATGCATCTGTAGATCACATACAGCCCGTGTGCATGAACCGTCATGGCTGACATGACGTGGGTTAGGTGACCAAAAGTTCTCTCAGGGAAGATGGAATCACTCGATTCAGTGTGTGGGTTAGAACAAAACAGGGAAGAGTGTCGACATGCTGAACCTAACAGGAAATTCCAGGCTACGTTCCCGTCATTTCAGGGAAAAGGATAAGCATTGACAGCTCTGTGAGTGCTGATCCTGTCTACTTTCCCTGGAACAAGTGGAGGAAGCCAGCATCACAGGGAAGACCGGAAGGGCACGGATCTGCAAAGCCCCAGATGAGTGTGTGTTGCCACCTTACATGACACGTTCTGCGGTACTCAGGTAGCCTCTATTGCAGTACAGTCAACAATTGTAAAGTATTTCTGAATCCCAGATATTGAACTGTTAGGTATAAGGTTTCATCCTTATCAACTACCTAGAGAGTGCACCTCTGTTTTTCAGCTGGTGCTGCATGTGATGTCATCATCTCAGTTTTTGCTGTGCCATTGACACAACAACCCAGTGAATCGGTGGGACATCTGGAGATTTCAACCACCACCCCCCCCGTCTCTCTCTCTCTGCCACATTTCCAGTACTTTAAAAATCCATCAGCTGCTCCAACAGAGAAAATAAGACACTGGACTTATTCCAAGCAAATATCCATGAAGCATACAGATCCTCTGCACGACCTGCTACCAGCAAGCAGATCATAATCTGGTCTCCATCCTCCACCTACAAAACCATTTTTCAGAGGCAACCTGTGACCAAGGACAGGTCACAGACAGCTGAAGAAACTCTGCAGGGGTGTATTTTGAAGATACAAACCAGGGCATACAGAGATGATATCAATGAGGAGCAGCACCATCAGAGCCAGCGACCCAAAAAAAATAAAAATGAAACAGATAAATAAGGCTGGCTCTGTTCGGACGTCTGTTCTGGAGCCTCTGGACCTGACTGTGCAAAGGAGAATGCTCCATGAACTGAAAAACATGCAGTACAGTAAAAAAACAACAACAGAGGCTTCTCATGCCCACAGCTATAACCATCAATAATGACTCATTGAAGAAACATAAATACTGCAATAAATCATTTCCCAATGTGAATTAATAAATCTGAACTAATCTGAATTAGCCACAAACCTCTCCAAAAGCTACCTGACAAGAAGGAAGACATCAAAACCCACATTGTTAAGCTGCATATCATCAGGTCAGAGCACAAAGACCAACGACGCCAAAGACAGATGCAGTAGTTGCTCCTACTGCTGCTGCACCTGCACTCACTTATTTTGTGTTTTTTTTCCCAGAAATCTTCTCTGAAGCAGTGTCTCTATTGCAAGCAATGGAACCTCATAACGTGGAAGTTTTTCCCATAATTAAATTTGAGTTTAACTTATTTATTTGTTTCAGTTGAATGAAAGAGTCTGCTACTTCCATTGTTGGACCTCAGTCTAGGAGAACCAGACTATCATATTTACAGAGTCATGGTGAGACCAGTATTGTGTTGAGTATACACGATGATACTGGAAACAGTTTTACTTCAGGGGAAACTCAAACTGGTTACAAAATGGTTTATGTTTTTTGATCAACGGGTTCCTTATTTCTAGACAGAGACGTTCTCACTGAACTTTTAGTGAACAGTTTTGTTTTCCTTTTTTCTTTGGTAAAAGCACAATGACATCCTGTCCTCTTCAGCTCAAGAGAATGTTGTAATCTCAATGGCTATTATCTCAAAATCAGTCAATACAGCTAAACAGCACAGTGGACCACAATAAAAATGTTTATTCTTGAGAAAAAAAAAAAAAGCTTAATGAAGGAAACAAAGTCTTACAAAGTTAAAGTTAAGCTAACATTCGTAGAGTTTTTATTAGAAAATTACGTGTTCACTACTTGTTTTTATGTCTTCTGTGGTTCAAGTAAGAGATAGCACACAATCCTGTCATCTTTGCACTGATTCAATAAAATATTCACCATTTCAACCAGAGGGACCTGACTAACGATATACGCTTGCAAACCATCATGAAAAAAATCATTTAAAAAAATTACATGACAGTCTAGATTGTGGTGGGTGGAGTAGCATACCTACTAACTGCAAACTGGTGTTCTGGACTTGACTTTTCCCAACAAAGAGAACAACCAGTAATCTGAAGCATACTGGATTTATGAATGAAATACCTCTAGATGAACAGAGACACACGTCTTGTTTGTGGCATGTTCCGTTACAGTGACGAGAGTTTCTTCTTTACGTGAGCTGCTTTATGAAACAACAAAGCATTTCAGTTATTATTTAGATCAATTCTTCCTTCAAATAATTTATAAAGAGTGCAACAGTACAGGCGTCCCCCACAAATACTGTATTAAGAACAGGTCAGGACTGCTCACAGGACAGTGCAACACCCAGACGCTCCTCTTCCTCTAAAAGAAAATGTTGAATTGTTTTGAAGATAAGTGGGTGGATGTCCCTGGGAATAAATGGCATCATGAAAGCATATGTTGCTGTAAAATTTCAGTGAATTTCATCAATGCGGTCACTGAAGAAGCGTAAAGGACATAATCTGGACATAATCTGAGCTCAGAGATATTGACATTCACGCCTCATCACCAAAAAGGAAAGGCTTCCACGTTTGCCTTTAACATACAGAAATTCCTCAAAATTACTTGAGCAATTTAATAATATTATGCAAAGTGGAGACAGAAATATGTACATCCCATAAAATCTTACACCGTATAACAATGTTTTTAAAGCTTTCTGTGAATTTAATGAAAGGGAGATCATCTTCTCACATTTGTTGCTTGAACTTTTCATGGATACTGATTTTGTGTCAATCATCATTAAAATGTGTTGACATCATCTATTTAAAATATACCTACACCACTTTACTAGCACTACATTTTCTACTAACCACATTTTTTGTGTGGAAGATTAAAAAAAAAAAAAAAAAGTATGTATATTAATGGATGAAATGACACTAAAGAAAAAAAAACTGATCTTGAGTTCAGTCCATGAAAAAATAAAAGTCCAAGTAAATATAAGAATTGACTTTTTTGCTATTTGTGTTTTCTGTACCACCTTAATCTTTCCTGTTTTGGAGCTGTATAAAGGTGAGCTGCATTGTTAATAACCTCAATTATGCCTCTCATTTCACATATTTACTTCTTCATAATGTAAATGGTGCAGCAGTTATCCTCCGGTCCGACACAGCGGAGGATTCCTGTTCACACAGAAGTGAAAAAGATATGGCTTTGATCGAAAGTACATTTGAGAATAACATGAGGGAACTGGGATAACAAAAAAAATGTTTTAACATATTTGCCTCTACGCTGACATCAGAGCCTTCCATTTCCATCTCAACTTGGCACTACCATTTTTTTTAAATGATTGATCAGGTTACATTTAAGC
>JBAMYA010000020.1:13859128-13872211 GCA_037176975.1 Arrhamphus sclerolepis | reverse complement strand
CTAAAAACGGTAAGTTGGATACAGGTCGGTAATTGTTAAAAACAGCTGTATCTAAATTGCTTTTCTTCAGAAGGGGCTTCACCACCACCGTTTTAAAGGCAGCGGGAAAACACCCGTCTGAAGAGAGCAATTTACAATATTTAAAAGGTCATACTCAAAGAAGCCATAACATGTTTTTAAGAGCGGAGTGGGAATCGGGTCTAAAAGGCAGGTTGTTGGATTCAGTTGGGAGAAAACCCGACCAAACATCCTTGCACCAACCAAGACAAAACTCTCCAGTGTTTCCTCAGGTAAAAGCAACGGTTCACGTGCGGTAAAATCAACACTTTGCTGAGATAAAAGGCTGGATCTAATGGTATTGATTTGATTTCCGAAGTGGTCTGCAAAGTCCTCACATGCGGCATCTGATGGTGGCATGGAGGATTTGTTAAAATCCGTGTTTATTGAAAGGTCAATAGTTTTAAAGAGGAATTTCTGCTTGTTTTTCTTTTCTATGAAGAGGTTTGAGAAGTGGTAGGTTCTCGCCTGTTTAACTGAGTTATTGCAGATTTTGAGTTGTACATGTAAAATTTCGTAATGGATAAACTGCTGGACTTTACAGCAACTGAGTTTTAAAAGATAAAAAATAGATAACTGTAATGATGCACTGTTTTTTTCCACTAACTGTAGTTTTCACCACCCTACTGCTCTTCATTCATTTATTCAGGTAAATCCTTGCTCAAAAATATGCAACGTCGCAATAGGATTAAATTGTAAAAGGCTTTCCTTTGATTTACCCAAAAGTGAAAAATATGTCAAATAAAAGCTCTACAACATGTTTCCAGCTCTCCCACATTTTAAGTCTCCTCTGACAGGAAGAGCTAAGTCTTGGTGGGTAAAACAACAATCACTAAATCAATAATAAATTTAGCAATCATGTCATTAAATCCTTCACGAATGACAACCTTGCCGAAAGATGAAAATGAGGCATTTCCGAACGCCTTTTGATTATAATATTATCGTTTGTTATTTTTTGTGTGGATCAGTTTCCTTCTGACTCACTGAAGCCAAGTTACGGCATGACTGGGAACACGAGGCTGGAAGGGTAATAAAGGAAGCCTGAGGGTGTGGATGTTTCTGACCTGTGGGCTGTTTACAAAGAGACGGGGGTGCACACATCTGCATAGAGCAGAGCCTCTTAGATCTTTACAGTCTTTCTTTCGGTTTACATTTTTACAGAATAAAACACATTCCAGTGTGTTCTGAAGGGAAGCTTAAAGATGTGGAAAAACACAGCTGCTTTTCATGTGCTGCCATCCTATCTGTGACTCACAGCTCTGCGAAGGCCACAGAGGAACCTCAGACTAAGTATTCAACAAAGAACGATGCTCAGTTCACCTCGAGATACCCATCCATGCGAGCGTTCACCTCTTTAGCACACACTTCACTGCCGTCACTTTGCATTTAGGATTTTTAAGCATCTTTTCTGTTGTTATACAGTTCAAACCTCCAAGTACACTGGATGCACTTGTCTACATGGTGTGATACACTTTTGTATGCGACAATTACCTTTTGGGTTGTGTTTTAAACCCTTAAACTGATACTGAAATATTAATCAGAAAAAAAAAATCCAGCTGGGTCCCTGTCATTATATAGCCACAAAGCGCTTGCAAGACAAAGATGCAACCACAGAAAATAATGAAAAATTAATGCTGCAGCTTGTGTGTGTAATATTCATTCATGGAGGACTCTAGTTCTCATTACATACCAGGTGGTGTGCAATGTGTTAAGTGTTGACCGCTTCTTGTACTCACGATGGAGGCTGAAGGAGATGTTGATGACTTTTTCTTCTGTGAAGCTCTTCAGATTGGGGATAAAGGCACATTTGAGGTGTGTGGACGAGGGGGAGTCTCCCACATGGATCCAGCAGACGATTTCCTTGGCATAAATGAAGTCCATGGCTGTGGTTTGCTTGGTGCTGGTGGACAACAGACTGTGGACTGTGGTGCCGCTCAGAGATGTGGCTTGGATGTTCTGGGAATTGGCGATCAGCAGGACAGGTAGGCGATCTACTGGGACTAGAAATGCAGGATACAGGAGACGTGCGAATGAGCAGGACAGTCATGCAGCGTCCAACAACCAGGCGCACATCTGCCTCTGCCGCTGCCTGACAAAGCTTACCATTCTTGGCCTTGCAGGAGCGGTTGTCTGGCTGGGACAAGTAGCCCTCCACACAGGAACAGGTGTAGGAGCCCTCGGTGTTCGTGCAGGTCTGACTGCAGGCGCCGTACGTGCTGCACTCATCGAAGTCTGAGCCGCAGGAACAACAGATGGTCATGATGCTCAGTGAAAACAAAGTGGAGGGTCACTCAAATCGAATACAATGAGAACCATAAGAAAAAGAGACAGATGGAGATACTATATTTTCACTAAGATTAGCTAAACCTTTGTGTCACTATTGTAGCTATATAATAAAGTTATAATATTCTACTGGCTTTTTGACAGTTTAAGGAGAAAAGAAAACAACTACATCAGTGGGGTTTACAAGAGTTGCTAAGCACTTAATCCACTATCTGTTTTTTTTTTTTTTTTTTTAAACAGTGTTTTGCACGAACTGCTCCACCCTCTCAGGCCCCCTGAACTACAAACTTATTTACTTTTCAAGAACCTGAGTAAACACTGAGGCGGCTTTGTATACATGCACACACAAAGAAAAGAAGAGCACATTCTGAACACATCCTGAGATATTCTTATTCTTGCACTGCTTGCTCTTTGTCGCCGCTTACAATAACAGCAAACAAGTGCGTATGAAAAACAGATGAATTACGGTCCATTTTCCCACAGCTTCTGATCAACTGGGCACTTGCAGCCCACACAGGTATCAGAGCTCAGATCAACTCACCTTTACATGTCTTTCCATCTGGGCTGATCTCATAACCGCTCTTACAGTAGCAAGCAGCACCAGTTGGAGTCACTGCACAGCTTTCCTGACAGCCTGCGATCGAACAGTTGGGCATATTCTCTGAAGGGGAAAAAAAAAGAAGGGTGGGGGAGAGAGGGCAATGGGAGAGGAGAATTAATGCTTCTCGTAATGAAAAACGTTATGTAATAATGAATCAACATTTCTCTGCAAACCTACAGATGATTCTGAGATCATCTGGCTTTCATTCATCGTGATGCAAAGACAAAGGCTGCATGTGCATGCAGGCAGAGGCTGCTGAAGCTTCTGAAGGTGCGTACTGCTCTGATAGGCTCTATAGTTGAACTGTGCCCTTTACTGACAGTCAGGAGCACGGACATTTGGAGCGAAGGCCCGTAAACACCAACGATTTGTGTCAGAAATTCAGTTCCAGATCAAACGCTCTGTGTGGTCACAATGTCGAGTCTCACATTTCCAAGCTTGTTTCAATACAGAAAAGAGTTTGTGGAACATCGCAACGTTGCAAAGTTGAAACTGTGGACTATAGGATGCAAAATGTGAGCAATTTACATGAAGTTTTCATAAAGTTTTGGGTTGTAGCTACAAGTGTGATCTGTGAGGTCGCAGTGACTTTGACATCCAATCACCAGAATCTAATCAGTTCATTGACGGCATTCGGCCCATTTTCCCTCAAGGCTATCAAAAGATTTCACATTTATGAGAATGCGGCAGACAGATTACATAATCTGCATTGCTTCTTTGAAAAAAGAAAAAAAAGAGTGATTAGATAATTCCCTGACACTTTTCAAAAACAATACTCTTGAGTTCAGAAAGAAAAGTAAACTCTTGTGGATCCAGTGTGAACAATAGAGATGCGTATTTTATAAAAACCTTTTAGCCTTGTTTGAAGGATTTTTGCTAAGAACATACTATACTATATACTTTTTTTAAATATACTAAATAAATCTGTTGTGTGAAGTGCATCAGTCCGTCCAGCAGCAGCACGGTCCCACAGCATGATGCTACCACTTCCCTACTTCACCGTTGCTATGGTGTTCTGAGGCCAGCCGAGCAATGACCATGAGGACCAATTCAATTTTAGCCTCATCAGAACATGGGATGTGTCTCCAAACATGACCTTTAATCTGGATCTTTATGGTGGTTTTGGATCAGTGGCTGTGTGGTCCTTCAGCTCACGCCTGTAGAGAAGGTGGTTTATTTTGGATAATGATACTTTACAAGGATTTTTTTTTTGTTTTCGATGTTGTTTCTGGGCTTCTTTTGCACATTTCACACTAAAACGCATTCATCTCTGGACACAGAAGGCATCTCCTTCCTATGAAACATGACGGCTCCCATGTTGTTTATACTCTTATATTGGCAATTTCACACAGTGAGACAGACTTGTGAAGATCCACAGTTCTTTTCCTGATGTCTTATTTTGCACTTCTCACAAAGAAGACACAAATTAATAAGTGCTAGTGCACATGACAAGCTGGAAATAACAATAAAAAAAGAAAGAGAGAGAAAAAGAAGAATCAGAACTCCGTGTCCAGCCCTCCATGTGCATAGAAGCAATAAAACAGCATCTTCCAGTCAGCTGACAAACTGTATAGGAGATTTTCCACTGAGTGCTGCACATCCTGGGAGACATAAATCAAGACACAGTGAGTCATAGTCAAACACGTAGTTATGTCAAAGCAGCATGTGATTCACTTTGCCAAGAAACACTGGCAGACTGTTCATCCCATCATAACACCTGTCTGCTGAGAGGAGATCAAAAGTCTCCTCATCAAGTGGCCACAATTTCAGGATACAAAATTCCACACTTCTCTGTATATAATAAACTTTTGCACTGCTGTTAAAATTAAGAAAAAAAGTTAACTGAAACGTTCCAAAACGACTAAGTAAACAAAAGCAAACCACACAAATCAGCAGATTTCTTCTGTTGGTGCATTTCTAGCCGTTATTTAAGACTGTCTTTGTGATTTTCACGAGAATCACATAAATGATCCGTAGGAATACACCATATGACCACTGCCCTGCCCATCTCGATATAAATCAATGACTCCACAAGTCTCCCCGCTACGCTCCAGAGGACTGCTGGGACAACCGCAGCTCAAATTACATACATGCCGGGAATTTTCCAAAACAAGTCCGAGCATCAAACGACTGAAGACTCAGAAAACCAACATTGGCAACAGCGCACACCACCTGCTGTGACGCATACCACAGAGCATTTATTTTGGGGGAAAATCAGGCTTCACGAGAGGCTTTATTCTGAATGCAAACCACTCATATCAGTCATATGACCCTCAACCGAAACACTTATAGCTCCTGGAAACAAAACGTGTAATAAGCATAACAGAATGCACGTGTACATGCATGCACTTGTTTGTGTACTGGTGTTTGGGCAATCAAACAAAGTGCAACTCACATCCCTGAACAAAGCAAACACTGGTCAGCCTGGTTGGCACTACATGTTTATACCTAAAAGCTGCCGCATCCCCACGTTTGCTCAGTTGTGTCCCAACAGTGAGGTGAACGCACAAACACACTCACAGTCACAGTCAACGCAGTCAACCAGTGAAATCATAGAAATTCTATGCTTCTCTCTGCATTTCTGTCGTAAATATTTCACTGCAGCTCATTTTTCAGTCCAAGGTGTAATGAGGAGATGATGAAATCAATGCAGGAAAGAGAAATGCCCACCAGTATGACAAAGAGAGTAAGCGGGGGGGTGGACATTTAATTCAAAATGTACAAAAAAAAGACAGAGACTCACATCTGAGACTGAAGAAGAACTATCTAAACAGAAATCCACCTGCACCATCACTCTCCAGAGTATATAGTCCAGAAGAAAGTAATGGCTGCTAGCTACTCACAGATTTATTTAACTTGGGTAACATGCATATTTCATCAATTTTGTTTATCAAACTTTATTTGACAGACATGAATTCTGAGAGAGGAAGTCCCCCACCGTTTTAATCTTGCACATTTTCCTTCTGTAATTCAGATGTTTTTTATAATTGTAATCAAATTCTCCTTCCTGCAGACAGCTCACTCAGCACATTCTTCTCAGACTCATCATAAGCCTATTTTGAGTTTTGTAGAAAAAAAAACAAAAAAAACAATTTCCCCACCACACACTGAAGGCGGCACCATCCAGTACTGTGATATTGATATGCTACTGGGACTGCACTGGAGCTTTACACTGTGCAGATTGGTGGGGGAAGAACTGTGCAATAGGCAAGAAAAAAAAAATCACATGAGAACAACAAATTCCCTTACATTTATGTTGAATCATTCAAGAACAACATGCATGCTCATAAGATGAGGATGAGGGTGTATAAGGCGATACCTCTGCAGTGTGGTCCCTCATCCCATCCGTCGGTACAGTCTGGGACTCCGTTGCACAGTTTGCTCATGTGGATGCACAGCTCTGTCCCTCCGCACTGGTACTCATTGGGCGGGCAGTGTGATACGGTACTGTGCGGACCTGAAGAAAGGTAAACAGTCATGTGTGATTGACAAGATAATCTATGTGCAAAGTGAGACATAAGGTTACGCTTCTTAAACAGGACGTATGGAGGGGTTGGGGTGTCACGGTGAGAGGTTTGGGTTTTCAGGCTACTGTCACGTCACGGTGTATGAACTGAATGCTGTGACGTTTTGACCAAAGCATTTTATGAAAGAAAGTTGTTCCAGCTTTTGAAAACAGGGTGTGTGTGTGTGTGTAAACACCAGCCACATGCATGACAGATTCATATCTGCATGTAAAACGAATAACAGTACTCAGGTTTATGAAAATCACAGAAATATAGATTTTTTTGTTTTTAATTTTTTGATCACATTAAAAGAATATGTTTTGATTTATTCTGGTTCTTTTATTATTTTCCTTTTTTCTCTTTGCTACGAATTAAACAAAAATAAGTGCATGTGTGAATCACTTTTTTTAATTACATTTTTATACTTTTTTTTTAATCAAATTTACAGTTTATATGAATAAATTAAAAAGGTAAAATAAAATGAAGACTTCCCAGAGGTGGCTTAAATTGTGGACCGCATTTGTTTCGGTTTCAGGTCAGTTTAGAGCAGCTGTGCGTCACCTCTCGCTGTGCAACTCCACATACGCTGCTGTAAGCAGCTTTTTGTCTGGAGCCATGTAGGTCGTCATTTCCTAAGAATAATTTTTGTACCTTGGATCTTTGTCCACTAATTTCTCCCTTGGTGCATTTCATTTAGTTTGAATTGCCTATAAAACCCTCTGGAGCAGAAAAAAATAGTCCCTATAAAACAGCACCTGTCCTTTCAGCTTGTCAGCAGGTGACAGATTTTCAGAGAACCCGTGTACTCTGTGTGGCTCATAGTGCGTTTGTATCTCTGAAGCAGCACCAATATTCCTCCGCCGCCTCCTCTAGACACCACATATAAGCACGCTGTCTATTCTTTGATACTGTTGCGGGTTTCAATGCAAACCATAAGCCTCTATGTTCGGATACAAGGCAGAAAAAACCTCCAGTGTTGTGCACACGCAGGCTGGAAGTGAACTTAAAACGGGAGACATGAGGACAAAATTTTCCTAATCTTTTACTGGAAATGAATTACAAACATAGTCACAAAAACCAACAGAAAAAAAAAATAATTACAGAAAGCAAGGGACATTATGCTGATAAAAAGCCACAGTTCTGCTGTGACGCACAACCTGACAACAGTGTTCCACAAAATGCTCTGTTAATGCTGCAGACAGAACAGCGTTGAACAAAGAACCAGGTTTTTATCCTGTAAATGAAAGCGGCGCTGACCAACCCTCAGTTAGAGACATGTGGGAGCTTCTTCCCCAGAATTAAGGGCCCTGAATCTATTCCTTTATCTTGCTAACAGTGCAATATTGACCACAGAAAGTAAAAATATTGCCATGTCAGGCTTTTTCCAAAAGAAGCCCTGATCTAAGCAGCACGTTGCTCAACAAAAAAAAAAAAAAAGACCTTAAAGAAAGAAAATATGCTTCAACTGGCACCATATTTCAGCAACCCAGAAAGTGTGCGAACAGTACAAATTCTAAAATATGGTAATTTCTTCTAGGAAAAAAAAGAAGGAAGCATTTTAGATTCAGTTCTCTTCTTGTGTTGTTACGGGGTTTTTATTTGCCAATTCTTATGCCTTCTCCTTCCACCCTCCACTTTTTTCCCCTGGTTGCCAACTGAACAGGCAGAACCACAAGGCAGGCGTCCAGAGAGTCATTGTGGCAGAAAAAGAGGCCCGTTGGAGAAAACTAGCAGGGACTGCAAACATACCATTATCCTAGCTTGGGCTAGCAAAATGACTACCTTCGCTGCCTCTGCAGTGTGCACACATCCTTCCCTGAGACAAAACACCGGCAATAAGCGCACCATTGTACGAGCATGTTGGCCGGGTATCGAAGCATCTGCTGAGGGAAGACTATAGGAGATCTGGGAAAGAAAAACATGTTCCGCTTGGGTGAGAAGAAGATTGGCCTGGAAGTGGATACAGAGGTGAAGATGGGGCTAAAAATGTTTTGCTAAACACAGAGAGGTTTTCTCCTTATTGACCTTATTCTTGAACTCTTTCTTGGATGAAGTTTCCTGCCTTGTGACTCTGACTAGACTCTTAGCCACAGCCTAATGACTCAGCATATCCTGCGTACAGCCAGTCTGTGCACGCCTACCACTTTGTCCGGTAACTGCTGTCACCAAACTCTTAGGCATTAATTGAAAACCTTAACCACTGCAGTTTTGGTAGCAATGACCTTCATATTATCATTACAGTCAGTTAACAGCTGCAAATCTGTTAAATCTTTCAAAAATGTAGTGAAAGGAAAATCAATAGTCACAAAGCTTGAGCCAGGAGGGAATTAGCTTAGCATAAATACTGAGGGATCCCTACAAAGCAAAATAATTTGTTCAGCAGTACTGCTGAAGCTCACGTGTTGTCAGAATTTTGGGCTTTTTTTGTCTTCTGTGTAGTAAAATGTCTAAATTACTTTGTTGTTTCACATTAAGAATTTATTAACATCCAGGCACGTACGGTGAATCTTCGTGTCTAGCTCTAGCCAAGCAGTGTAAGTTATGCTTTTGTTTATTTTTTGTATATTTGTTTTTCACTAAAAATAGTGAATAAAGACTATTTTGTAAAACAAAAAGAGCCTGTTTTGTTTGTTTTTTTAGTTTTTTTTTAGCTTGATGTACCAGATCTCTATAGTCACCTTCCTCTTCCTGTGTTAGAAACAGTGTTTTTCATTCATCATTCCTCTGCAAGTACAAGTGAGCCAGATTAGTAGATTAGCAAGTACAAGCCTGTTTTCTTTGTACTTAGCTTCAGCTATTCTGTTGTTCATTGATGAAGCAAGAAAAAAATAAAATCTTGTCCCCTCTATCCCTGACCCAGAAAAGGTATCTTTGTATTGGCACCAGTTGTTCAAAGTTTGGACTGTCCTTTTCTTACAGAGATTGCTCCAAGGCTTTGTTTCTCTACTAAGGACGTCACAGAGATACCAGGACAGATTACCATTCTTCCATATCTGTCTGACTTCACTTTTAAATCAGGCATTTCAACTAGGACTGCATTGAGATGAGCCCTTATCCTACAGCAGAAACGGTACAAGTCATGATTAGAGCCAAACAAAGCTATTTTTCCAAGCATCTATCAAAACAAGATTGGGGTAATTCAGGCTTTCAGAAGCCTTGTACGAATGGAGTCTCTAAGCTGCTACACACAGAGGTAGATCACATGCCCTTTTGCAGTCCAAGTAACCGATGGCAGAGGGGGTGGAGGTGGTGTGATGGAGGACAAGTGAAGCAAAGGCATTGTTTGAATCGCACAAATCGGCCGTGACCCTCCTATAAAGCAGGTTGAGCCACAGTGTTGTAAGGAGCATTACATGAAAAGCCTGATCTGAACAGCAGAACAGTAACGTAAGTTGAGAGTTGAGGTTACGAGGGCCACAGGGCACCAGCGACCAAAAAACTTTAGAGGTGCAGCTCTTTTGGGATTAATAATTTAAGATACACGTGTGGCAAACTACAGGGGGGAAAACAAAAACAACTCATGGGTTTTTGGTTTTTTTTTGTAAGCCCAATGGTTGAGGATTTCCTTTAAACTGTCAGCTGCATAAAGAGCTTTAATGCGACCCATAATCTTCCTAAAAATACTCCTACATTTGTTGGTTTACATATCTCCACTTACATTGATCACGCCTCACTCTACTGCAGGTGTGTCAAATTCTATTTCATCCCAGGCCACATCATCACCATGGTTACCATTAAAGTCACATTGAAATTTCCTCAGAGATTTTCTAGTTATATTAATATAAGGCACTATATTTGGCCAGATTTGGCCCGCTGGCCTTGAGTTTGACATATGTGTTCTATAGGGACAATGAAGACAAGCAGAGGATTAAAGAAAAGGCATAATACAGCCTCCACATCTCACCATGGGGAACACAGGTTCAGCGTTTCCTTTAATTTGTCACGCCTTCAGTACTTTATGTGGTTTGCTAGGTTCTCTTTCATAACCACTGAGTTTTGGAGAGATGTCATCACATTAAAAAAAAAGTGTCTCCTAATTTTCATCCTCTTTCCAGTAGTAGAGAGAGGCCCAGTGGACTGAGACGAAGTCAAGCTCTGGGTCGGCATCAGGCTGTCCAAGAGCTCAAGGCTCGTTAAGCTGCGGGGATTTTCCATTCACTAGTTCATGCCTTTCGTTCATATGCTGGTCAACGCAGCGCACAACACACAAACACAAAAGCAAAGGAAAAAGAAATGCAGCCTAGGCTACAGCAGAACATAAAAGGGTTTTTTATGTGAGCCAGAACGAGGCCAACTTTGGAGAACAATGGGACTGCTGGCTGATTTGGGTTTGATCATAACTAGTACAGAGGCTTCAGTATACGAAAACACACATTTAAATATCCACAAACAAAATATGACGATCTATAATTCCAAAACATCCCCCACCTAGAAGTGTGAATTTCTTTAGTTAAGAGCTGAAAATCTTTACCCTGATATTTGTTCATACAACTGTAGGAGACCTCTAAAGCGACCGAAATTATACAAAATATTTCTAGACCAAGGATTATATATATGAAAGGACATTGGACTGAAAAAAAAATGTTAATTGAATCTAATCCTGCAACCGTTCACAGTTAATACCAGCACATAAATTAATTAACATACTGCGCCATAAATAAACTTAATAAATAATGTTGCACAAGCACAAAAGCATATTATAATATCAACGTCTTCTGAACAGTCATGACGGTATTAGTCACATTTTTGCTCTTGGCTCACGTGACACATTCTTGGACGACGCACCCAAATCCTGACCCAGCAGCCCTAAGGCACCCACAGACCCCCCCAGCTGGCATGACCTGCCAAAATAAAGGAATGGCTGTACAAAATAAACAACGAGGATGCAGAACCAAAAACAAGACACAATGACATCGCTGCTTCATTGAGTCGGAGAGAAGACAGCCACAAAACATCATCATTCGCAAAAAAGGAAACCAAAAAAAAAAAACCACTTTACACACTGCCATTGCATTTCGTAAGATGCTCAAAAAGGGACTTTTGCATTACATTTACAAGGAAAGGGTCTGTTGGGACTGTCAAACTGAAGAACGGAGGTTGACTCTCGTCCCAACCACTGATGCAGTGAGACTGGGCCATATGGGTATCACAGCAGGGAGATGTTGACTTCTGACACCAGCCTATAAACACTTAACTCTGCAGGCGAAAAACAACAGGCTGACCTGCCACCCAAACAGCGCCTGTTTTCACGTCACAAATATCCAGTTAATCTGAATTTCCTGCCTTCTTGATTCGGCATAGGGTTTTTACAAACATTTGCAGCATAAATGTTGTTTATTCCAACAATTTCTGGCTTTAACACCTGGTAACTGACTGGAAGCCCTCCCTGCTTGCTGCACTTGATGGTTAGATCTTTGGCTCCGTGCTTAATCCTTTCCTTCCAAGATATCAACACCACATTTTCATTCCTTCATGGGGGGGCTTCTAGGGCGGCTGGCGGGATGACAAGGAAAGCAGGAAGGATAAATCCAGCCTCCTGCAAGCACAACAAACTGAGCCTTTTCCAAACACACAACCACCAGAGCTCCTTGGGGGCAGAGCAGCCACTGTTTTACCAGCCAGCGGTTTGATCAGCATATTACACCACCACATACCCCCACCAAATGACTGAAACCGAATCTACACTAGTAGTTACATAAGCGGAGAAGTTTCAAAAAGTTGTGCGTCCTTCAGCTTCAAAAGAAAAATGAACAAAAGTCTCACACATTCAAAATAAAACAAGCCGCACACACTCTGTCCACCTCCTTCTTTTTTCTGACAACCTCAGAGCCGAGAAAAAGAAAAAGCAATTATTTCGCTTGCTGAATAAGGTTATTACATCTCAGTTCAGTCTCTAAGATTGAAAACATTTGTCATTTGATTCATTCAACGGTCTGAAAATTAAGTTAAAACTATTTTCTTCTGGTGATAATGAGACATAGGGAGCCATGCTGCTGCCTCAGTGACTAAGTATCCGTATCTGTCTGTTTTGGCTCCGATTTCTTATACAGATAGTAAAAAAGCAAAGCTTAATCATCACAAATTAACCACCAATCCCCTCTCCTGACAGTGCTCTTGCAACATGAAGCATTTGGAAACTGAAGTTAGAAGACAGATTACTAATTATCACACGGAGAAGCAGCTTTGCCAAGACCCAAGGGAAGGGGGGCGTTGGAGAAGAGGATGATAGTGTCAGAGCTGAGAAACCAAAGGTGACTTAAGTTAAACAGCTGCTCCTGGAGACAGGATGGTGCTCAATAATGCATTTAACACAGGATGTAGTAGTTGCTGCCGCTAATCAGAAGCAAAAGGTTTATCTTAGCAAAAGACGAGCCGCAAGGCAGAGGCAGGTGTTCAGTATCAGTTTGTCTCTGCTTTGAAGATATGAATTATTATTTTATTCTTGTTCATGTTCTTCTTTTGTATCCTAGAATTGTTCCTTCGTGGGTGCCTCTGGCCTCACCCACCCCCTCTGTGGAGAGACCTGCTGAGATTACAAAATGATGGTCTTTTTGTCCTTCTTTTTGTTTGTTTTTTTCTTTAAATCTCTGACACACTTTTCTTGGCTAAACACAGGCCAGACTCTCTGGTCTGCTT
>JBAMYA010000020.1:13818812-13859028 GCA_037176975.1 Arrhamphus sclerolepis | reverse complement strand
ATCTCTAGGCGCTTGAGAAACCCAGAGCTTGACCCCCGAGCACATGGCAACGCCATCAGTGGCAAGAAAAAACTCCCCCATGGGAAGAAACCTTGAGCAGACCCCAGATCTTAGGGGGACCCTCCTGCCAAAGGCCAGCTGGGTAAGGAGGAAATCCAGCCTTTGGACTGGGGTACTGGCTGGGTGAAGATTAAAGTTCGTATTTTCCGAAGTCCAACTGATTAGGACGTTCTTATTCCCAGAAAATCTCAGAGCTGCAACGCATGCGTGAAAAACAGCTCTAAAGTTGAATGAAGAGATTTGGGCCTGATGTCTCTCATCTTCCAGAGGACAACAGAGAACTCAGGAGCTCCTGAGAGGATGCCTTCAACTGCCATTTCCTGTGTTACATTCACACACACAACAAACCCAAGCCCAGATGCAGCAGCTGTGTGTGAAAGACTAAGTACACCCCATCACTGAGCAGTTTTCAGAGCCATCTCTGACAGCAGTGAGTTGAAACAATGACGATCAGTTTCTCCTGTCGTCGTGAAGGAATTTTAATCCTCTCTGTACAATGTTGCTGCAGTTCATTGACGTTTCCTTATGCAGAGCAGGATTTCATTGTTACTGTGGATCCAGATAAAGCCTCGGCGAAATTACTCGTGCAGCGTTGCTCTACTTGACACCGACCGACGAACAATCACAACCACATGTTTATAGCAGGTTTAAATAAACTCTTCATTAACTCGTTCACTTTTAAATGTCGACAGCAACAGATGCCAGTAAACAGTAAACTTTTGGCCCCGCTGATGTCATCGTCACCCCCCACTAAAAACCTAAATGCATCCACCAAATGTCTCAGCAGCGCCAGGAGAAGAAAACCACTTCCTGGTGACTTAACTAAGAAGGAAGGAGCCTGTGCTTCTTCCTTCTCACTTTAAGATTCACATATTTCAAGCTGAGAAAGAAAAAAAAATGCATCAGAAACTTTTTTTTTTTGCATTTTTCTTTTCTGTATTTTCTTTATAATTCGTAAAGGGGCCACTAATCTCTTTTTGCAGTGACATCACATTCATAGAGTGAAGCGATGTGCATTATTTTATTAGGGCTTTTTGAACTGGGCGCCCAATTAGCAGAACTTTCTGAACAAGTTGAGACTGTTCGCAGAGGTCTGTCCTGGGGAACAAAGAGAAGTTTAGACCCAATTAAACTTCAGGGGTTGTTGCAGCCCCCAAAGCCTTTCTGCTGCCAACAAGCAAAGAAAACGAAAGGAAAGATCTGTAGAGTTCTGAAAAATGGAAGAAGTCATTAAAGAAAAGTATTACGAAAAAGCAAAACAACAAAAACTGGCAGCATATGAGGTTAAAAGATTTCTGAAAATAAGAAGTGATCAAAGTGGTTCAAAAGCAATTAACTGTTTAAAAGGGAGTACTGCAGATGTCCTATAAAAGATGAAGCTTGCTGGCTAATATAGGAATGGCTATTTATGCAAAATTATGCTCAATTAAAGAGGGTAATTTATGACAAATATCTTTTCTTGAGAGCATATATGTGGCTTTCTGACTCAGTGACTAACAAATCAAAACTCTGACATTTCATTATTCTGTTAATTTTTTGCGGTTTGCCGTCTGAAGAGTCATCATTTCAGTGATTTTTTTCAAATTCACATCTTACTGTGACATCACAGATCCAGATCAGAACTGAAATTGGTTGTATGAATAGGAGCACATGACACAGTACAACACCTCATTATCTATTTAACAAAAAACGTAACGAGGAAACCCGAATCCAGATGTGATTCGTTCTACAGGAATCGTACAGGAAGACAGCATCCAGGTACTGCAAATGGACACGATGAAGTTTATTTGATTAAGCTTCATCATCCTGAAGTGTGATCTGAAGTTTTGCCACTTTGTTGGTCTTGAGTATTCAGGTGTGTGTTAACACAACAGCAAAGAGCAGAGACATCAGCCGTGACCTTAGAGAAGCAACTGTTGCCGTCTATCAGTCTGGGAAGGGTTGTAAGGACGTTTCCCAAGACCTATGTGCATCTCAAACTCAAGCTGGACTCATTTAGCGGGTTTAAAAGCGAAGGTTTGCGACAGTGCAAGTAAAAGAAAAAAACAAAAACAAGAACACACACAAACACAAGCATGGCTTGTTTGGAAGGGTTTCTCACTACAAAAGAAATAACATGGCAGGAACGCTAAGGTCGTCCATGAACAAGCAACAATGGACCAAACTTTCACCACAACAATGTAAGAGGCTGATAATATAAAGAAAAATAACTAGAAATTAAATAGTTTACTTTTCCACACACTGCTTCTTACTCCTTTCTGAAATGGTTGAATGTTGCTGTGTTTTCTTGTTCTTTATTTGAGATTGTATCTACCCTAATTTTCAGATCTGATGAGGACCAGATGAGTTTTTTTATGTTTGTTTTTCTTTGACAGTGTCTTGTAGAAACCTCATGAAAGGTAAACATATCCCAGTGTGCACCTCTGCATCCCAGTGGGCTGGAAAACTCCTCTGTTTTACTGCACAAAGCTGACTCATCATTTCAAAACAACACAACTCAGAGCGAGGAAATTTTCACAAAACCAATAGCTGTGCATCAAAGCAGCGAACTGTTTGTTTTCAGGCAGGATATTTTTTTTCAGCTATAACTTTAGGCCGCTGAGGAGGAACCAACTACAGGTGACTGCAGTCTGTCTTAGCTGAACTTCAAGGCTTTAATTTATGTGGATTTCTGCTCCCTAAGAACCTCGCAGAGCTGGATTGCCAACTGAAGTGAGATGACTTCAAAGGCATCGGGAAGCATTTACAGCTTGATGATGAATCTCACAAAACGGGCAGCTTGTGGTTTAAACAAGTCTTGCTGTTAAAACCCTTCTGAATCTTCCGAAATGTCACATTTACGAATCCAACCACAGCGACAGCTAAAAATCATGCAGAAGAAGTCTTTTTTTTTTTTTTTATAAATCCAAGATACAATATAGTCCCAAGAAAATAACATTTTCCTTGAGTCTTTAAACTATTTCATAAATCTGTATTTACCATATCCTCTTAGGTAACACTCTTTTCCCATCTTACCAAAGGCAGGAATGCGTAAGTGGGACAGTAAAGCTTAATGGTTTCCAGAAGTTGCTCCACTTAGTGAAGGTGTGTGTGTTCACAAGGTCGTGGGGGGAGGTGGGGGGAATCCTTGGACTGCTCGCTATCTGTCTGCAAATCCCAATAAAACTGAAACATCCAGCTTTCCCGTGCATGCAGCATGATCACACAGAAACACAGCAACAGCTGCAGCTTCATGCAGTTGCCTGTTGCTCACAGGCCATCTGAGCTGAGAGCTGAGGAACCACTGATGACATGGAGCAATGACAGCTTTTCTTCAGACATACCTGATTATAAAATAAGCCAAGCGTTGTTAGACTGAGAAAGATGCTGTCGTCACATCAGTCTCGCTCTCAGGGAAGAAAAAAAAGAAAAGAAAAGGCAAACGTTTGGTGCATTTCAGTTTCATTTTTCAGGACGTGACCATTTGCCTGAAGTCGATCTGTAAGATTGAGATTTTTTTTTTTTGCAGGTAATCGGGCCTGTGCTGTAATTTCATCACTGAATGTCCGTGTGGATGTGTGAGAGCTGTGACACTGCGATGTATTCACACGTTCACGTGAGACACAAACAAAAGACTGTGGGGGGGTGGGGGGTGGGGGGTGTTGTCCCCCCCCACCCCGCTTCATCGTCTGTTTCATCCACTCCACGTTGCTTCACTCAATCCTCCGGTCTACTCTTGACTGCATGCAGACAAACACACGCAGTCAGCGTGCACACACACACACATGCACATGCACACGCTGTAGTTATTGATTTTATATCAGACTCACCATCAATAGCCCTCGCTGGAGCGATTACTTCCAAACTGTGCAAAAATCCCAGGAAGAGCAATCCTGCCGCCAACACGTTGGCCGTGGTGCGCAACATCGTAGCTTATCTGGACAGAGTCCCAGTCATCAATCGGCTCTTGTTCCTGTCAAGCTGGAGGTTGCAGACGACGTGGTGATGTGGTCCTCACCGGAGATCTGATCCTGCTGCTGCTGCTGCTGCTGCCCACTCTGAGCGGGATTTTTCTACAGTGACAAGGCAAAAAAAAAAAAAAGAAGAAAAGAAAAAAGAAAAAGAACAGACAACTGAGGTGGCTCCCAGCCCGGGCTTGATTAGGGGGTCCTCGGGTGCATGGGCAGCCCTGCCACAAAGGCTAGCAGGCTGAACTGAGCATCAAGCTAGTCCCGGTTCTCAGTCGCGGTGAAGGAGAGGGATGGAGCCCGGAACCAGGCGGCTGTCCTCCCCTTTTGTCCTCCTTCCGAGCCCCCGAGAAGGAACCCCGGGGAGAAATGAAGACGTGGACCTGGACGCTGCCCTGTTGTGCCGCTGCTGGCTGCAGATTGAGCCTCCAGTCTGGAGCCCAGTCAGTCTCAGTGACGTCGCAACATCAGCTGGCCCTCCCCTCCAGACTCCCCCCCCCCCCAGCACCCACAGCCCACCTTTCACCTCCAGTAGATCACACCAGCATGGAAAGTTGTTCATAAAAAGGAAAAAGGAAAAATAAAACGCTCTTTATTCTCGATCACTATGTTTTTATTACAGAATAAGCACCACACAGACGCTAGAAACAGGTACCGCACTCAGAAATAGTTATGGTTCATTTTAAAATGTAGCTATATATTTCAGCTGGATATAAAATTTCTATCCATTTGAATTACATAGATTTAACATAAACTCAGTTTACTCTTTTTTTCACAGATTTTGCAATTGGTATCACTGGAATACTTCTACATTTTGAGTTTTATTTTATTTTATTATTGTTAATTTCTATTTTTAAGTTCTTTATTTTTTTATTTTAAAGTTTATTGTATTGCATTTTACCGTTACTGTGTGTTGGGAGAAAACAAAGTAAGAATTTCATTCGGCTTTGTGCTCCGCTGTGTTTTCATTGTCAATAAACATCTTAAATCTTGAATAAACAGGCTAAAAAAACAACTAAATGTTGCTACATACAGCAGTTCCTTTTTAAATTTGTGTCTTTTACCTATATTTTATTTATTTTATATATGTAAATATATGTATATGTTCAGCACTTTGGTTGCTGTTTTTAAAGTGCTTTATAAATAAAGTTGGCTTGGCCTCTGAAGTGAAACAAATGAAATGTATTGATGATCAATACATAAATCTGTCACCATGTATTTAGAGCACATTGGTTTTATTGATGTTATTCCATAAATCTCATTCTTAATTGTCTCATTTATATTTCACTGACTAATATGAGTCACATTAATAGCCTTTTTATGTTAAATCTATGTAATTCAAATGGATGGAAATTTTATATGCAATTTAAAACATAAATCTTTTAATTAGGCCAAAGATTTCTGTGAGTGTTGACTTTATATGTCGTGGTTGTCTACTAGGGGTATAAACCACAAGTTTCATCACAATATTACATCGATTCACTGGATGATGATTGGATGTTTGCCAATTTAAATAAATAATCTGTTCATTTAATTTAAAAACACACGCACACTAAAGGCAACCTGATATGATGTTTTGATGATGCGGTCATATCTGTATTCAGTATTTTCATTATTTGGTGACTAATAGAATTTTAGAATAGAATCAATGCTGTTGAATCATTCATCATTAAATCAGTGTATTGACATAGATTGACAGATCGTTACAACCCTAATGCTTATCCTACTCACCTAGAATTAACTCTCCAAACCCAAAATGTAACATTTTCACAAATCTGTAGCATTCCCTTTTCTCAGAAGAGGAACTCGCAACATCAAACCTAAAATGAAAAACATGAAAGGAATTTCCAGGATTTTCAAGGAGAATTTGAATTAAGATCTATTACAGTACATGTATGTCTGTTTCCCAGTCAGCTTTATAGCCGTGTTTCAAGAAGGTCTCAGTACAAATATGCACAAGAATAAAGTAAAGTAGAAAAAAGTAAAGTAAACAAGAAAAAGAAAGCAGCAAACACACTGAATAAAATATTCATCTTGCACATATTGATTGTCCATATTAAGCAAAATGTGAGTGCATACTATGCATTTAGTTTGATCTAATCAAGTAAACCCACATTTACTCAAAATCCTAATGTTGCTGAATCATTTTTTAATTAAAGGTACACTTTGAAGCTGTTTCATATTTATAAGTTCCATAGCCGCTAACCAGCTGGCCCAGCACAGCTCCATGTTTGTGTCCTCTCCTTGCCAGGTTGGCCAGCCATCAAATTATCTGTCACAGCTGTCTCTCTTGTTCCTTGAAAGGCAACCGTGCACGACTGCAGTTGTGACGACTGTTCTGGTCTGAAAGCCTGCGGGTGCAATCTTAGCATCGAGAACGTGATTCGGTTCTCCACCTACAGCAGGTTCTGGTTGGAGCATCCTTCTACAGCTCTGAAAGAGCAACTGCTTTCCCCTTGTCTGGCTTTTTGGAGCCAGTAGTGACCATTTCAAATTGAAGCTGAATGCCAACAGTGGACGGCTGAAAAAGCCGCACCGTTTACATGTAAAAGAAAACAAAAAACAAAGCCCACACATCCCTACCAAGGTGTTGTAACAGGACATAAAGAATTGTTGAGTTGCTTGTTCAACTTATTATTGGATACTTTTTTCATCTTGACCTGTCACGGCATTCTTACACAACCAGTTCCCACACAACTCTGTCTGAGATGATGTTACTTGTACTCGGAGAGCTCCTCCTCTGAAGTAAGAGCTAAAAACGACCCTTTAAAAGCAGTTCTATGAACTATAACAGCCCATGGTCCCTATGAACTGGACACACGCGAAAAAGAAGAGCCTCCCCAGTACCTAGACAGACTGGTGTCCAAAAAGCATCTTTAGGGATAGTTGGAGGAGCCTTCCACATGGTCAAGTAAACCAGTGGTGCTGGATCATGTTTGTGGAAGAAGTGATTTGGGGCAGGTGGTTGTTGAAATGAAACATGAAAACAATCTGCAGAAAGCAGCAGTCCTCTGAAACCTGAGGATACTTAATAATATATATAATAATGGTGATCCCGAAAAAGAACTGAACATTAAAATGATACATTGAACAGCTGTGAGAATGCTGTAGGAAAGTAGCTGATAAAACAAGCTGACTTCAGAGAAGATGGTGTCTTCAACCTCTTTCCAGGTCGTGAGGAGCACAGAGGAGGATGGATAATAGGATTACACCACTTCCACTGAACAGACACCTATTGAACCCAACTCTCTTGCCAACCTGTAGGAGTTAGTACTGTAGAGCAGCAAACACTGGCTTCCCGTCCCAAACTCGCTACCTCTGAGACCAGAGATTCTTGGCAGGAACTGCAGGCGCTGCATGATTCTGGCTGTATTTTTAGATTCACGATGACTTTGCATCCATCTTGTACATGCTGCCCGTTCCTGCAGTCCAGATAAAGATGAAAATCAAGACCTGTGAGTGACGATCTCCAGCTCTGAATGTTTGTTTTGTTTTTGTTTGGCTGTTTATTATCAGATCTGACAAAAAAAAACAGAAAAAAGGGAACGATGAATCATACCTTGATCAACAAAACTTGTGTTTGCAAGATGTTAAATCCCCTATTCTATATGGTACATGGTAATGTATAGCACCTTACAGTATATTTCTCAGCCACCCACTGGGCATGCTTCACTTTTCTCTCTGCAGTTATACAGCAGTGGACATAGCAGGGGTTTAATGGGCACCTGTATGGTACTAATACTGATCCACCACCCTCCTGATTGGAAGGCAACCAGTCCACCATCTAAGCCGTGACCTCCAGAGTGTTTGACTGATCCACCTGATTCATAAGAAAAGGTAAGGTAATGATTCTAAAATACATTCATTCACATATGCATGTAAATATATAGATATAGATAAACAGATAGATATATAAACAGCTGCTCAGTTATTTGTTTAAAAATGACCAGAATAACAATGTTTTAAAACTGGTTTGCATGAAAATACCAAGACCAAGGACGAAGCTCACTCCCTCTGATGGTGCTCATCTCAGACAGCTCTGTTTTAACATGTTATATAGAAAAACTGGGCACAACTCACAAACAGGGAGACAGTTTTAAATACTGATGAGGGGGAGCGAACGTTTTCAACGTGCCCAGTTCTTAGTCTGGATCTCTGTTTGTCAGTTTTCACTCACTTGTCTCAAGTCACATCCCATTTCCTATTCTCAGCCCTCAAGGTCTTTTCACAAACTCGCTCTCAAAAAAAAACAAACTCTGACTCTGCAGTGGGAGGATGATGAAGATTATAATTGCAATTTGTTCAGTTTTCCAAACAAAACAAAGCAAATGCCAGTAACAACAACTGGATTGTGCACTGAGCCTTCATCAGCAGCCTTCCTGACGACACAGCAGAGCTATGCAAGCTCACTTTCAGCCAGTTCTTTCTTTCCTCTGTATTCCTCTCTCTCAACCAGATGAAGAAACTTAAAAACAGCCCTTTCATATGCTGGTAATCACTGCATATCAAGCTGCTTCAGCCTTCAGCCTTCAAACACTGACCTGAACTTCTGCTTAAAATATTTTGCTGGTCAAGACTATTTGTCTCTGACTTTGGCAGAGCGACAGCTTATTCAAGGTTGACTGCGTTGTAAGTCGGAAAACATTTTAAAATTCTTTCCACATCTGAAAACGCACTGTTTGTGGTTTCAGTTTGACTTCGATTCAAACATTGCGATGTGGGGTCCAACTGTCTGTGCCGTGTAAAATCCCGCGTGAACGTGAACAGCCATGCAGAGAGACATCCGGGTGAAGAGAAGCTGATGTATAGGCCTACGTTTTAGTAATCTAGTATCTCTGGTGAGCTTAAAGCAGTGTGATCTGACCACTGAAGCCAGGTGAAGCTATAATTCTGTACAGCACTGACACCTAGTGGGTCTGCACCAGAATTATCATCCAAAGCCAAAGAACAAAAGGTCTTTGTGTCAAAGAGAAAACCACCATTGTTATGAAATAGTACCAAAGCAGCTCATGGCCTTCATTATTGTTTTGCGCCTGATCAACCTTTTTCAGTCTTTATAAAATGATAAAATGCACACAAAAGAGAAAAATGCCACCTTGTCAGAGCATAATGAGCTTGAGCACAAAATAACATCCTGCCATACACTTCACAGAGCTGTTTTGAGAAAGAGGATGTTATGGGCCACTTGTCAGGGTAATCTCAGCCTCAGTCTTAATGTCAGGGCCATTATTCTCAGCGAGCTCAACTTCTGCAGGTAGCTTGAAAATTGCCGTTTTCACGAAGCAGCTTCATTTACTGAAATGAGGCTGTGGCACTTAATGAGGCAGACATTTGATATGCCACTTTAAGCAGGACTGTTTGATGTTACATTAGCCAGGCTTGTGAATATAGCCCTCCTCCAGCCTGCATCTGTTCAAAACCCGAATGCTTTGGGGACAAAACTTAAAAAAAAAAGAGAGAGAGAGAGAAGCTAAGAATGACTCAGAGCTTTGAACGCTTTCAAAACAAATGTTCAAAGTGTGTAAAATTCTTGGGCATCATCAGAAACAGACCACAGGCATGTGGTAACACACACTGTTGTTCCACTGGTTTACATAATTACATAACCGTTTTGCGTCAGGGTGGGACTGCTAACTGAATTTTGCAATGTGCAAATTTTTCCTTCTGAAAATCTCCCTGTTTTCACACAACTTAAACCGTTCCATCAGAGCAGCTAGCTCTTTAAACACGCACACGGCCGTTATGCTTTAGGTTTTTCTTCATGTCTTCAGCATACATGACTGAGTAAACACATTCAACAGCAGCACGAGATGGGGTGTTGTTTACTTTCCAAAAAACTGTTGTCAAATTGTGTTAAATCCTAGAATATTTCTGTTTTTGTTTTTTTTTCTGATTTTTAACTTAGGTTCTCTGAACGCACCGTGTGTGTTCAGAGAACATTATCATGTGAACGATCAGAGAACACACTGACGACACGGTTGTTTTTTTTCCCCAAACCATTAGCTCTCGGTCGAGTGGAAATTTTGATCCATGCCGGTAGGGCACGATGTGGTGTTAATTGACTTTTACCAGCAGATGGAAGCAGAACACAAACAGCAGAAATCCTGCTGAGGCCATGAACACTTCTGAATGTCATTTTCACTTCACCTACACGACTGTGAACCCACAATTATCTGCATCATCAGTCAGCCTCTCATCACAGTTCTTCCGGGAATCTCACAGCCTCTTCCTTGCATCCATCTCAGAGGATCATGTTCTCTCGTTTTCTCAAAGTCAGCTGTTGAAGACATGTGCTAGAGTGATGGAGAGACACAGATCAGAGAGATCAATACTAAATACTCTTCTATCTGTGGCTATTGTATAGTAATCTGTGGGCTACTACTGATGATTTGCCATCATCTGACCTGCCTCATATGTCTGACTTGTATTGTGTGGGACATAGATGCACTTATTTGGTCAGAATTAATATATTTTTTAACCCAGATATTATCTCAATTGCTTTACCTGAAAATCTCATAAATGTGATAACAACAAGGCATCATATTTTAAGTCGCTTACTCGTAAATCAAAGCGTCCTCTCTTTACCTATCATATCTATCTGATCGTTTTGGCACTGATTGATTGAGTTATTCTTGTACGACTGATTGTCGTGTCTTTGGGTGGAAAATCTTTGGTCTTAAATATCAGGGAACAGCTGGTTGTTGGTCTCCTGTGGAAAGGCCTCTGCCGCTCCGCTGGTGAGCTTTTTTTCCAGTGCATTTTTTATTGTGGGAATGAGTGAAAACACTATTCATCTGGTCTGTGTCACAAGTGGAGCAAGTATTTCATGCGTCATTCTTTCATCCACTAGCGAAGGGCCGATACACCTCCACCCAGTTTACTGCTGCTGTGATGGAAGCCAGGTTCGACTCCAGAGGGAAGAACCGGGTCAGCTCTGGTTCTCACACTGTGCAAAGAAGTAAATTAATTAAACAGTGAATAGCAACAGCCGGCGCTTTTAAATAACTGTCTGTTTGTCTTTTCTTTCCTTTTTTTTTGTTCAAGTTCACACAACATGGATCAGTCCCTGATCTACATCATAGTTTGGAGCTACATCATTACTCATCTTCTGCTCTCCCTTCTCCAGCGCTCTCTCCTTTCCCTCCCTTGCTTCAGAGCCAGATGGATTACCTCATCAATCAAAGTTCCCAGAATCACATCCTGTGCGTGTGTACATGTGCGTCACACCAATGCAGTGTCTCCCTTCTGATGGAAGACAGTCTGAGGCGCTCGCTGCAGCCATTTTGTGTGGAAAAATAAGATATTTCAAGTAATTACTTTATCATTCACATCTGCAGGAAACGGCTGAACTTTCTCACGCAGTAAAGAGTTTTAATGCAGGTTGTCGAAAGGAAAAAAAAAAACAGTCTTTCCCTTTCCACTTCCATGGTTTACAGTTGTTTCATTTTAACAACAACAGCCAAAAAGCCAAACATGTTCCAGAACTTTGATCTCCAGATACGCCAGGGTCAAAAATGTCAGCATTGAATTTCAAAGATCTTGATCCCTAGCTTATGTGTGTAACCCAAGAGAGAAAACCTTACAGTGTGATACAGTCTCTGTAATTTTTTTTCTCCCCCCCCTCCTTCCTCGAAAGGAACAATTATGGAGCGGGCAACGCTGATAACACCTAAAGAATTTGAGGCATGCACAAACAGCCCTTCCCCCATCCGCTCAGCTCTTTCTCCCCATCCCCCTGCCCTCATCCCCTTCTCTCCTTTCCTCCCACTCCGTCACCAGGCGTTCTGTATGGCTCTATACGTACAAAACTGTTGCTCAGATTGCTTCCAGGCACAACTCGAGGCAAAGCGTGCTCTTTTTTTTGGGGGGGGGGGTTTAAAATAAATAAATAAATAAAAAAGGTTGTGAAAACTAATCAAGAGCAAAAGAAAGTGAGAACATTTTGATTTTCAGATAGGTTGTGCCAGTCAGGGTTAAAGTTTCTTTTGCCAGCAGTGGTTTCCAGTCACCTTCTAAACACCTACGATGACGGGCAGCTTCAAAATCTAAGAAATGGAAACCAGTCTAGGAAACGGCAGAAATTAAGTTGTCAATGAAGCATCCGCATGGACGGACTCTCCAAAGTCAGTGAATCTCCTGGGTCAGAATGATGCAAAACTCTCACAGACGGAGTTTATGTCAGAGACACAGTTGTGGCTTTGTGAGCCTGTTTTGCCTCATTTATAAATCAACTCAGAATAGAAACCTTGAAAACCATGATCAAACCTGCTCAAGGGGGAAGAGAAAAAAAATACCACAGATAATTTTAATTCTCTGTTCAGTGTCATTCACTCACAACAGCTGGGTTTTTTTTTTTAAACATATTACAGACATTACCATTAATATCATCCAATTTAAAAAAAAAAAAACTTTCAAAATGCAAAAGCATTTCAATGAAAAAACCCATTCACATTATTTTTATTCATAAACTGACTACATCGAATGAACAGAAATGGTTTTGGAAAAGAAAGGCGAAAGGTTGTAACTGGTTCATTTAAAGTTGTGTTGACATTAAGCGCTCAACAAGAATTAAAGACGGATTGAGACAGGTGGAGATTTTGCCAGTCAAGGGTCTGATGATTGCCCGAGTGCCCAAACTTTGCTTGAAATGCTTTTGTTCAGCTGGTTGAAGAGCCTCTGAAAAGGAGACAGAGCAACCAGAGACCAGTTACTTAGATACATTTACCCATTATGATAGAAACGAGGCATTAATTATCGCACATCTTTGATTTTATTGCAGGATCACACCAAAAGATATGTACAATACATATCTGTAGTCACTCATGAAAATTGTGGGGGGGGGTTGATCCATGTACAAATAGAGTACACATACTGTATGTATTTGTTTCTTTTTTTCTATATTTGCCTCAAGTCATTTCTGTCAAAACTTCCCATTTCACGCTGCCTGAAAAACACATTCCAACCACAGGGAACGCTTGACTGATTGTCTGATGAGTGTGTGTATGTGTGTGTGTGTGTGTGGTCTGTACTGCAGACATGTTAAGTAACCGTTCTCACGTGAAGCAAACATGTACGTACATTTGTTTTTCTGTGCTTCAGAGCACGTTTTATTGCTTGTCGTCTTCTAAAAGATGCCTGAAAGCTACAGTGCCAGAACACCCCCCCACCCCCCACCCCCCACCCCCCTTTGCTGCTGAAAACAGCCAAGATTTCACATGCACATATGTAATTCATTACATTAAGGTTCTAATTAAAACTGTTTGAATCAATCGTTAGTTGCCTTTTATGAGTTCAGAGTTGCTTCTTTTTCATTTCGATGACTTCTTCGCCACATGTTCACTCTCCTGACACACATGATTTTGAAATACAGATGTTAAATGTAAAGTTTTGTTTCCGTTGCTGTCCTCTGATTGAAACTTTCACTTCTTCCTCTTTTTTTTTTGCACACTTCTCACTCGCTGTCGTTCTCCCTCAGTGAGCCGTAGTGACCTCGAACCCCACAGCGACTGTGACAATGACCAAGGCCCTCACCACCACATGAACTCCCTGAACCCTTCCGCACCATTCATATCCACTTTTCTTCACACACAGGCTCCCTTTCCTCTCTGGCAGCAGACCGGTTTGATGATGGAGGTTCACCCCCACTGCACTGATGCTATTTTGTATATGTGTGTGTGCCTATGAGAGCACAGGCAAACAGGGAATTTCTGTGATGTGTTATTGTCCTTGACGGATTCTTTAGGAATTGCGAGTCGAAGCTACTTTGCTGGGGCGTCAGTTTAAAAAAAAAAACAGAAAAGAAGCAACAGTTCACACATAACTGGAGAAGATGCGGCCTCACCTTTGACCTGTCCCTTAAAACGCTTGAATTTTTACATTGTGAGAACATTGTATTTAATTCACACCGTCAACGCACAATATTAGGCAAGCAAACGACACACATACCTACATACGCATAAAATTTGTGTGCATACAGGATGTGCACAGCTTCTCTAGCCTGGAGGAAATAAGTATAGATTCTGGCTAGAGCACTCTGTGTGGAAGGGGGCTGGGTTACTTAGCAACCAGCCTGTTGATATCCAAACAATGTACATGTCGTCAAAGTGGCTAGTTGTGCCAGACCGAGGCTCTGCTGAATGTAACAATGTCACTCGTCTGCTCCTGAATGCCAATGAATGAACAGGAACAGTCTGTTAAAGAGAAAATACGAAAAAAGAAGAAGAAGACGAAGGACAAAACGCTCACTAGTCAAATTCATAAAAAAACAAAAAACAAAACACAGTTGAAGCTAACATTTTGGCATTTTGTTGTCCACAATGAGGGCATGCAGTGTGCAGCGTCAGCGAAGTAGACAGTCACTGGAGAAAGGACAGACTTCTGCTGACTAGACTGGAAAAGAATGCTAAAATTCTGCAGCCTGTTTAGCAATTTCATGAAATGCGCCAGGAACAATGTGTGAATTTTGCCATTAAATTATAGTTTTTCATTTGAATGAATAATATAATTTGCATTTTATAAAGCAGCTTAAAAGAACTTCACAGAAAACCAAGAAATTTATTACAGCTGAGGTCATCTGAATAACAGTCACACAATTAAAAAAAAGAAGTTATGGTAAAGTATTAGGAGATCATTTCTATCTTTAAAAAAAAACAAAACATAAAGTGAACTATAAAACTGCTGATGAGATCTTACTTTTAATAGCAATGCAAAAAAGGAAGCGCAAAAGAGTTTCAACTTCCCACTTCAGAGATACATTGATAAGACATGACAGTCAGGCATGACTGATGTGCTATGCTTTGTTTGAAAACACTTACGTGCTTTTCAGGTGCAAATTTAGATTTGGTGCACGTGCTAGAAAAAGGATAACCATGTTTTTGCTTAAGAGGAGCTTTAACAGACTGTCCCAGAAGTCATACGAACTGCATCGAACACAAAATCTGTCCAACTGTCCAGCACGTACAGAGCGAGCGGCTGACCTGCTCCCCAACAGATACCGATAACTGTTACAAACCATTTCAAACCCCAATTTATTTTTAAGCATCGAGATTCAATTGCTGTCTGCATTGGGATACACAATGTAGACAAACTGTGACAACAAGAGGAGGTGAGTGGCAAGTTTTAAATATAGCAGAAGAGAACAAAGTCAATCATGATGCAGCCAGGAGTGAGATGTGAAAGGTCACTTCGAGACACAAAGTCATTCACACTCTGATGGGAAATGTTTAGGTTTAGTACCTTGCATGTGCGTCTGCAGCTTAACAGCCTGCGTCTGTGACCTTCAGAGGAAAACAGGAAACTGCATTGTTAGAGGGAGTAACACATGCATTTGACAACTCACAGTGACCACTCCAGACTGCTGGACTGTGCTGTTTATTTTATTAGACTGGGTTCTGTAATGGGATGTGCTTAGCTGATAGTATGTGCTGACTGCATCCTGAAGACCTCCAGTTTGTCATATTCTTGTTGTATCTTGTGCCGTGAAATGCTTTCATCAGTTCTGTGCTTGTTTTCAGTGTGTTAGACAGCAGAGAAAAGGTTTGAACATCACGACCAGGATACTTCCGTCCGTTTATTAACCCGGTTACAATGGCAGTGCAGGTTTATGAACCAAACGTTTTAAAAAAAACAAAAAACATATAAAGCATGTTTGCAATTGATGACGGTCATGTCTTTGTTTTTGTAAAATAAATTTGTACTTTTCAGCAGATCAAAAAATTTAAAATACTGTTGAGTTCTAGCTCTACATATAACCAACTGGAATACTTCATACTAATTCATTTTTTTATTTGTATTTGATTTTTTTTTCTTCCAAATTTGAGCTGTTTGAGCCTGCAGCAATGGATCCCTGCACCCCATACTCCCAGAGCATCCGCAAAGGACATCCCTCATGTGCACCGGTTGGGCAAACTACCATGCCCCCTCTAGGATCCTCGTGAGGGTGTAGAGCTGGTCCAGTGATCCATGGCTAGGACAGAACCGTGACTGCCTTTGGAACGCCCACCCTTCATAAAAAGTGGAACCGCCACCCTGGTCTGCCGATCCAGATGGTGTCTCAATGTCCACACAAGACGTCGAGACTTGTCAGCCAAGACAGACCCACAACATTCAGAGTCTTGAGGAACTGGTCTCAGTGAGAAGCATCAGGGGTGAGAATCAGCACCTCCAAATATGAGGTATTGTCTTAAGTGGTGGAGTCTGAGTATCTCTGGGTCTTGATCATGACAGATGAGGGAAGACTGGAACAGGAGATTGACAGGCGGACAGGTGTGGCGTCTGTAGCGGTGTGATCTGTGTACCAGTCTGTTGTGGTGAAGAGAGAGTTTAGCCAGAAGGCAGGACTCTCTGTTTTGTGGTTGATCTTTGTTCCTATCCTCTCCCATGGTAACGAGTTGTCTGCAGTGAAGGAAAGAATGAGCGTGAATAAAAGCATCCAAACTGAGTTTCCTCAGCAGAGAGGCTGGACGTTTGCTTCAAGAGAGGATCAGTTCAGTCACCTGGGGAAAAAATGGAGGAGGGCCACTGCTCCCCTACATCAAGAATAGCCCGGTCACCTACCTGGTGATGGGTTTGAGGCATGTCCAAATGGACATACATACAAAACTGTTGCTCAGATTACCTCCAGGAAGAACTCAATGTAAAGTGTGCTTTTAAAAAAGGCTGTGAAAAATAAAAAAGCAAAAGAAAGTGAGAACATTTTGATTTTCAGATAGGTTGTGCCGATCAGGGGTAAAGTTTCTTTTGCCAACAAGGGTTTCCAATCACCTTCTAAACACCTACGATGACAGGCAGCTTTAAAATCTAAGAAATGAAAGTCAGCCGAGGACATTAAAGTTGTCAATGAAGCATCCACATGGACGGACCCTCCAAAGTCAGTGAATCCACTGGGTTAGAATGATGCAAAACTCTCACAGATGTAGTACATGTCAGAGACACAGTTGTGGCTTTGTGGACCTGCTTTGACTCATTTATACATCAATCCATAATAGAAGCCCTAAAAACCATGATCAAACCTGCTCAAGGGGAAGGAAAAACAATTACCACAAATAATTTTAACACTCTGAGGTGTTTCAGGCACGTCCAAATGGGTAAAGACCTTGAGGTAAACTCAGGTTACCTGGAGAGACGATTCTTCTAGACTGGGAATGCAATATGTAAAGAACTGTACTTCCTTACCTTGAACACCAGGGGCACATTGTGTAGTTGATAAGAAGTACGAACACAGACTGTTATGCAGCCACTGATGTTTAACTGTTTTTTTTTTGTTTTTTTTTTGGTGATGTTGTTAGTATTATTTTTGTTTTTAAACAGGCTTATTGTGTTGTGTTGAAAAGGCATTCAGCAATAAAAATAACTGTTTCAGTCACAAGAATTTTGAGTCGTAGCATCAGTAGGGCATTAGTGCATTATTCCTTTCTTACTCTAACTGCTAATGTGATGTTTTTCCTCAATAACAAAATAAGAAGGCAAAACATTTTGCCCTCCTATTTCTGTTAACTTTAAGTTGAAACTCTTAACTGCTCACAAAATCTAATATTTTCAGACATAGGTGGCTCAAAACAGGACAGCAATAAGTAATGTCAGAGTTTTTGTGTTTGTAGACACCCTAAAAAATGCTCTTAAGACCAATCTTTTTTTTTTTTTTCGTGCGATACAGTTTTTTCCCTGGTTGTGGTTGGAGAGGTGGCACCAGCTGCCATCACTTCTACTGTCTTTCTACTTCTAGTAGCAAGCTAGGACCAGTGGGCCAGACCAGATGCTGGCACTGCTGCTTCAACTGTACTCATTAAAACAAAACAAAAAACAGTCTTGCCATATTTGCTGTGTGAGATGTCCTGGTGAAGGACCAGGAGGACCCAGGTTTTGCTGCGGTTCCTTTTAGCAGTTTGGGGCTTTCTTGGGCTGCAGTAGGGTGGAGATCTAGATACACCTTGAGCTCATCACCAGGCCATCACAAGGGAACGAAAAGACAAAGAACCATATACTCCCACACGTATTATCAGTTTAAAATACCAACATACAATAAATCTGGGGTACCTAAAGAAAACCTATTCTGGTATCGGTCCAATATAATCAAATTTTTACAGAAAGGAGACTTTTTCCTGTGATTTCTATTAACCATCACACTTCCATGTTGCCCAGACCGTGAAGCCATGGAAGTTAATTTAGCACCCAAAACGGTTATTTAAACTGCATTTCCCATCACTGACAACAGATCTGTGCCGTACCAGTGGAAATATATGACTCAAGTCCAACCATAATCTTTTTCCAGTATTTCAAGTCTAGACATTTGGGCTCTTGTAAAAAACAAAACAAAAAAAAAACAACAACTTAAGGAGCAATTATCATCATGACAGCTGGGGTGTTATATTTAGTTAACAATCTGAATTTAGTTTTTACTATATCATAAAAATATGACAGAGGGGAATGGAGTGAAAGTGAGTTTTTGAAGGGTGCATGGGGTTGTCAGTCGGTCTTTTGCTTTTATTATTATGCCTTCAGCTCAGTGACGTTCAGCTGATTGCAAAGACCCCAGTCCCTGGACCCTACAACTAAACAAATGTAACATTTGGCTTCAATCTGAGTGCTTTGTTAGTGGAAGAAAACACAGAAAATAGGACTTTATATTCTACACAAAGAATGGTGAAAAGGCAAAGGTGTAGAGTCGAGTAGAGGTGTCTGCAGTGTCAGGCAGATATGATACAGACTACACAAAAGGGGCTTTGAACAATTTGAAAAAAAAAGTTTTTTTTTCTCTCTCGCTATCTTTCTATTTTCTTGCAGCTGGTGTCTACAAACAAAGCAGATTTTCAGGCATTTTTTTCAATCGATAATGAAGTCCATAAAGCGGAGGCATGTTAAATCATGCAACGATCCTCAAATGTCCCCTGAAGGATGTGTCACATATGCAACAGTTATTATCAGTTAGGAATGATATTTCCTCTGAGGCAAAACAATTGAAGTAGAAGGAAATGTAAAGCATTAAGTGGATGAATGCTTATTATTCCAATATTTATGGAGCAGAAAAAAAAAACAGCTTCTGAGCAGATGACAGAATACAGAACGCACAAATTCATGTATGAAAAGCACTGACTTGGTCGAATTTTTAAATGCAACTGACAAAAATACAAAAACATGGAAAATTCCAAGCTGAGTCTGCATTCAATGTAATCAATACAAATTTGATTTATCACTTAAATCACATGATTGACTGTCATAAGAAGTCCTTAGTGATTTAGCACTTTATTTCAGCTCAGTGCATGATGATGGTTTATTGCAAACGTTTGTTTAACAAGCTAGTTTTTCATCACCATTTCCATTTTATTTAAAGATTATATTCTCTGGACTGCTTTGCATTCCTTTAAAACATATCAATAATTATTCTTATGTTGTGTCTGTATTTTTGTTCTAGGAAACCTATGTTGGAGTTATTCTGTACCTTGTTAAGGTTGTTCCTTTGACTGTTGACATGCTTTGTGCAACTCTGGTATGCAAGGTGTGAGAACAATCATTTCATCTTGAACACAAGCAAGACAAAGGAGATGGCTATAGATTTTAGGAGGACCACAGATAAGTCAAAAAGTAGTTCCATCATGGGAGCAGAAGTGGACGTGGTGGAGGGGTGCAAATAAAGTACCTTGGTGTTCACCTGGGCAACAGACTGGACTGGAGACGCAACACCGATGTTGTTTCTAAGAAGGGACAGAGCAGACGTTACTTCTTCAGGGAGATTAGGTCCTTCAGTGTGTAGCCAGATGTTGTATATCTTCTATAAGTCTGTTTTGGAAAGAGAAATCTCCTCTGCAGTCATCTGTTGGGGGAGCAGCATCTTAAAAAGACTGATGGCTGAACACCTTAAAAGACAAACAAAGTATGGCTAAAACTCCTCAGTCAATCAATCAACTTTATTTCTAGAGCACAAATCACAGATAGAAATCAGAAAGTGTGGAGCAGGATAAAAGAAGTTTAAAACAAACAGGGATTTAAAAAACACAAGAAATAGAAGCGCAAAATAAAACTAAAAATGGCAAAGTCAAGGTTGTTCAGTCAACTAAAAGCTTGTCTCAACAAAAGGGTCTTCAGTTGTCTTTTAAAAGAGTCAGCACTGTTGGTCAGGCGCACAGAAAGAAAAAAGAGCGTTCCATAAACGAGGGGTGATGGCTTGAAATGCATGATCTCCTCGTCTTATGATGAGTTCTTGGTACTGATAAGTTTTTTTCCGTTGACCTGAGTGTGCGAGCTCGGGCATGAACGGTTAAAAGATCAAAACTATATTTTGGAGCTTGGCCATGAACAGCTCTAAGTCAGTATAAGAATTTTCAAATAAATTTGTTGTTTTACTGTCAGCCAGTGTAAAGAGGATAAAATAGGGGTGATGTGGTGCCGTCTGCGAGCACCAGTTAAAAGCCTGACTGGTGCATTCTGAACTATCTGCAGTCAGTTTTAAGAACACTTGTTAAAGCAGGTAAAAAGAGAGTTTGAAAAGTCTAGAAGAAATAAAACCATGTAAAACCATCTCCAAGTCAGCTTGTGAAAGAATACAAGTAATACTTAAGTTTTGAAATGTTCCTTAGATGATAAATGCATTTTTTTGACAAAGCCCTTGAGTACTCGTCCCATGAAAGTGATGAATCAAGCAACATCCCCAGGTTCCCGATGCTCGACTGGACAGAGGAACTCAGGGAACCAAGGTGTTGCTTGATCAAAGGAATCTTTCATCGAGGGGAAAGATCAGTGATTCAGTTGTAGATTAATTCAGCTGAAGATAGTTGTTTGTTCACCACTTTTCGATGGAATCCACACATTTTACTAAATCGGCTAGCACACCAACTTCAGAGTCATGAAAGGAACGGTAAAGCTGAATATCATCAGCATAAAAGTGGTAAGATTCATTCTTAAAAAGGCTTTTAAGCCTTCCAAGGGGGAACAAATATAATAAAAAACAAAATTGGTCCCAGCACTGAACCCTGAGGAACACCACAAGAAAGCATTTTTGAATCTGACAAATAGTTGTTAGCTAAGACACTGAACCTGCCGTCAAAATAAGAACTAAACCAATCTAGCACTGTTCCAGATATCATAAAGTCATTCTGCAGATGCTGGATCAAAATTCCATGATCAACTGTATCAGAAGCAGCTGTCAAGTCCAGCACCACTAAAACCGTATACTGACCAGAGTCAGCAGCCATCAAAACATAATTTTAAACTTTCAGAAGAGCCGTTTCTGTCGAATGTCTTTTCCCGAAAACCGGACTGATGTTCATCAAATAAATTCTTATCCTCCAGGTTTGAGCTGAGCTGCTCAGCTACTACTTTTTTCTTTTTAGTATTTTAGACATAAAAGACAGTTTTGATACAGGTCTAAAATTTTTTGGCTTTGGTTTTTATAAGATGGGGTTCACAATTACCTGTTTGAAAGAACTGACAGAGCCAGACTGCAGAGAAAGGTTTAATATCTTGACCAAATAAGGACCAAACACTTTCAAAAATAACGATGTGGGAACTATATCTAAAAACAAGAAGAAGATTTTATCTTTTTTATCAGGGTCTGAATGTCTTTTAAAGTAATGAGTGAAAAGGTGGACCACTTATGAGATGGGAGGGATGTGGTCTTGGGCTGGATCCTATCACATGGACGGATGTTCGCCCTCATGTTGAGAACCTTATTTACAAAATAATGAAATAGTTTATTACAATCGGATAAAGTGTGAATGTGGATTTGGGATCCTTGAGATGAGACAATTTTATTAATTGTTTCAAAGAGAATTTTGGAATTATTTTTGTTTAAGGTGACTAATTACTTAAAATAGGCAGATCCAGATTGTTTCATCAGAGGATTAAAAGAAAACATCAGCTCCTTCAGGTGGAGTCTGTGGACTTCATGTTTAGTGGATTTTCATAGACGTTTATTCTTCTTTGCGAACGACTGTCTTCATTTACCCAGGGACATAATTTGCTCTGAGAAACAGCACACTGCTTGGTAGGTGTAAGGTTTTTTTTAAATAGTCAGGCAATGATTATTAAAACATAGGACTGACAAATCAACATTGTCATTTCCAATAAAAAGAGTGTGCAGATCAAATGAATGTACTACGACCCTTTGGTTGATGGTGGCGATGTCGAGTCAGAATTTTACAAAAGGGAAGTGAGATGGGAAAAGCTACATCAAAAAGAATAAAGCAGTGATCACTCACAAAGCTGTCTTTCACACAAAGCTGGTCCACGCTCAGTCAAAAAGAGAAAATTAAGTCGAAAGTGTGACCTTTTTTATGCGTTGAGCCCAAAACATGCTGAACATGCTAACTATTAGCTCAGATGCAATAGCACAGGTGGTGTTATCAACATGTATGTTGAAATCTCCAACAATTAACACTGACTCCAGCTTGATAATGGAGAATAAAAACTCTGCAAATTCATCCAAAAACAAACCAGCAAATTAAAGGACAGTACAAAGGAACAATGAACCCAATCTTGGACATATGCAGTTCAAACGAGCTAAAAGAGTCTAGTACTGGCCCAGTGATCTGCAGGGAAAGCAATCCCGATAAACCAGAGCGAGTCCTCCACCTCAACGGCCCGATGAGAGCGCCAACCTGAACACGGAGCAGGCATAAATAATTTCAAACAGCGCGGTCCAGCTCATGTTGCCAGGTTTCAGACACATAAACAAACACATAAAATTGATAAAAAACATCACTTAGGATGAAAGTTTTGCTAGCGATGGAGCGGGCATTCAGCAATCCGAAACGGAGCTGAGGGGGATTTGTCCATAGGGGCCTAGAAGAACAAGAGATCTGAGAAGCTCGATAGAGACGCTGAAGGTTCTGGTGGTTTACTCCGCGCAGACGAGGTTGAGGAGAACAGGGGGGACGGGACACAACCCGGTCCAGTCCAACGACAGGTACCAACCAGCTGATGAAGCTTTACTTGGTCAGTCCTGCAGTCAGCAGAGAAACGTCTCACACAGGCCTTCAGTCTCACCGATCGCCTACTTCTTTTTCCGCAGCGACAATGGCATTTATTCCTCAAAGGAAGTGCTGGTAGATAAACAGGGATCCTGGCGAAGAAGCTGACTTGATCATTTGTAGGAAGACGAAGAGCCAGTAACGTCATAGACCAACAGGCGGTCTGTTTTTTGGAAAACAATGGTCAAAAAACACTATGAAACAACAGTGACAGACGGCAGGCTACACACCAGCGCCTTTTTGGTTCTTAGATGCCATAATGAAGAAAAGAAAGGCCAACAAAGGTCATTACTCAACTAAGAAATAAAACTATTAAACGAAACAAAATCTGATCGGTGTAGTATTTCCATTCCAAACAAAAGGCTGTCACAAATCTCAGAAGAAACTGGCACAGTTGTTGGGACTGGCAAGGTGAGGAGGGGGCGAAGCTGAAGATCCCCCTGGTTTAAAAAGCCAGCTGGTCCAATCCTAGGAAGCTCTGCTGAGACCAGCCAATCAAAAATCCCCACCTGCTCCCACACACACACACACACACACACACACACACACACACACACACACAGTCACTCAGTCTCCCTATTAACCACATGCACACAAGAGGGAAGGAGAAAATCAAAAGGAAAATACAAAAACAAACAGCAACTGAAATGACTGGGGTCATACCCCCCTCCCCCACCCCCACCCCACCTAAAAATCAAACATTTCCCCCCAAAGAAATGTTTGATTAATAAACTCTTGACAAAGCATCCACTACAACATTTTACACATTTTTTTTTTTTTTTTAATAGTGGATGTCTACGCTGAAGTCTTGCAGTAATGAGGACCAACATTGAAGTCTTCGGTTGCTTTTCCACATCTGAAGAACCAAAGAGGGTTGTGGTCAGAGTAGAAGATAGTGGGAATGGAACTGGTCCCTTGGTAAACCTCAAAGTGCTGTCATGCTAATAATAAAGCCAAGGTTCATTTCTCAGTAGTGCTATAGTAAAGTTGAAGTGTTTTGAATGTCTTGGGAAAAAGTAATAGACAGACAATAATGTGACCCGGGTTTGAGGAAATGAGGAAATAAAACAAGGAGAACTGAGAGGTGAGGACCAGGAGTTGTTTCTTTAGATAAAAAAACAAAACAATTAAACGAAACCCAAAAGAAAACCACAAGCCAAACCTGGAAACCTGTTGGAAAACAAGAGCCAAAATGATTAACAGAAACAACCAGAGAAATAACCTGCACAACTCAACTCAAAGTTACTGAACATCTCCACACCAACGCTAGCTGGCCCACTGGCACTGGAACTGTTGGTTATGGTTGTACATCTGTCCCAAGAAAACCAGAAGGTTATGATCAGTGTACTCCGTCACTGGGAGGGTGCTGGAACCAACACACTGAAATGCTGCAGAGCCAGCAGCATCGCCAGGGTTTCGTTCGCGATGGTTGAGTGGTTTATTTGGTGGTTTTTAAACTTAACTGAAAAGAAACACAGTGGGTGTGGCACTCCATTAGCATCATCGTGCAGAAGGACTGCCCCAGCACTGCAAGCACTGGCATCCACCTTTAGCTTAAAAGGGACAGAAAACCTAGGTGCAGCTAAAACTACTGCACAACACAACATCAAAAGCTTGCTGACAGTCCACTGTCCATGTAAAAGGAACCTTCAGGCTACACAAAGATGAGAAGGGAGCAACCACCACGGAGAAACACCTGTAATTACCGGCCATACCTAAAAAAATGGTGCAGTTCACATCTGGTGGTGGGTGCTCGATACTGAACCACAGCTTTGACTTTAGCTCCCACCGGTCGAACATGTCCATGCCCCACTTGTTTACTCAAATAGGTGACTGTCGCTTTCACAAATTCACATTTTGAGAGTGTCAGGTTGGCCCATGAAAGCCGTTAAAAACTGCTTTTCAAACTATTGATATGACAACACCAGTCAGTGGAATACACTGACAACATCATCCAGGTACACATTACACTGCGCCACATCACCCACCACTGTACACATAAGGCGTTGGAAGGAACTTGTATGTTCTTTAAACCAAAAGACAAAACGGTGTACTGCATAAAGTGATCAGGAGTAACTAATGGAGATATCTCAGATGCTCTTGCTGTTAATGGGACCTGCCCGTACCATTTCAAGAGATCTAATGTCGAGAGGAATCTGGCTGGACCAATGCTATCAACACAGTCATCAATCTGGGGCAAGGAAAAATATCAGACACTGTGAATGCATTCACTTTCCTGAAGTCAGTCTAAAAACAGGCTGAATCAGGTTTGGAAACCAGCAACCATGGGGAACTCCATGGGCTCCAGCTAGGCGTAACCAGTCCATGTTCAGCCAAATATTTCACTCTGGAACACATCAACGTCCGTTTGTCCAATGAGCATCACCCACATCAATATCAGGAGATGGAGCATCACCAAACAGGCTGGGAGATGACTCAAATAAGACCCAGCTGTCCCTCTTATGTTCGTCTGGAAGGTAAACAGACAGGTGTCAGATCATTAGATGTGGAGTTTGATCAACGTCCATTGCACCCTTAGGCTTTTTGTTCACTTCCTTCTTACACACATCAGATGACAGCTTGTCCTCAGAAAAGACAGTTGCAAATATGGAGTCTGACAGAGAAACGTCACCATCCTGCTTGCGAGCCTGTGCTTGAGTGAGTACACTAACCCCAAACACGTGTGGAATCTCCTCGGTGGCATCGTTGGGCTCAGAGTCAGGAACGGGCATGCTAACCACCTCTGGTGTGGGATACACTTTACCACCAGCCAGACCATTTCCCATAATGAAATCAATGCCCTCAACCAGTAAACAGGCTCGAACCACCACCGAAAAGAACTCAGTCACCAGGCTCGACCTCGCATGAACCTGATGCATAGGAGCAAGTACACACTCCATGCCAATGCCTCTCACTGATGAACCACAAGCTGACTCAGTCAGTGATAAGATGTTCGAAAGAATAAAAGATTGGGAACCACCCATGTCCCAGCACATTGACTGGACATCAATGGCATCGCCGGTTAGTGACACAAACAATTTAAAAGTGAACACTTTGAAACAGTCCTCCGATTGCACTGCTTAAATGAATCCCACACCTTTTGGTTTGTTTGGAGGTGCTGACAGTTGATTTTGTTTTAGCAATTTACACTCAGCAAACAAGTGACCTGGTTTAAAACAGCAAAAACACTTCCCCTCAGCCTGCAGGCTGGATGGAGAACCAGGGGCACGCACACCTTGCTGCACTCTCCCAGCTCTCGAGGGGTTACATGTCGGAGAAGATCCCCGTCTACTGAAATTGCCTTTATGGGTGAGGACAAGTTCAAATGGGTGATCATTCAATCAGGAATGCAGTTCTTAAACTCTCCAACCAGCACGGGTTCACGTAAAGCAGAGAAGGTGTCCACTTCACAGGCTGCACATCTCCGGTCAAACATGCTTTTCTCCCTCACAAAATCAACATGTGTTTGACTAGACAGTTTTCTAAGACCACAGAAACGTCTGTAAGCTTCCAGTACTCGCTCATAGCTCAAATTGTATTCAATGGACAGTGAAGTGCATGCTTCTTGAGCCTTGCCAGTCAACTTGCACTGCTAAAGAAAAGCCCACGCATCTTTTGGCCAGCGCACAGCCCTCACTACGCGCCTTAAATAAAACAACTTCAGTGGCTGACCACCTCTGCTTCAACAACTTCTAAGGGAGATGGACTTTTCTCCGACCACTGGAGGGGTGACTTTGGACTGTCTGAAGCTGTCAATGAAGCTACCACATCGGACAAGTTTTTTTTCAGGGGGCGCAGCAGCTAATTCCAGGTAAACGGTGAAGTTCACAATGCGCTTAGGGCCGTGGAAAATCTAAAATGGCTTTCACTTTAGCAGCAACAGGGAAGACCTGACCTTGCTTCACTTGTGTACCTACAGTACATAGGTTATTACAGGCTCTCCAAACTCACAGTTGGTCTAGTTCAGTGTGTGGGAAGCTGCACACAGATGATCAAAAAATTTCAGATCAAGGGGATTAAGATGATAAGTGAATATGATGTAAAGTAATTTTAAGTTCCTACTACTAAACATCATTGCCCAAGTCAGGATTGCACTGAAAAATAATAAGCTGTTTAGCACTGTTAGTGTGAAACATACTGACCTCAAAGGTCAGCTATGGTTTGGGGACTGTTCTGGAGATTTAGGAGCTGATTGTGTAAAGAAATATGCTTCATAAAATGAAAAAATATCAAACAATCCTCAGTGACCTCTTCACAGTGATTCAGCGTCTTCAGTCAGAGGCTCTTACGATCTGCTGCAACACAGACTGCAACAGGAAATCTTTCCTGTCCACAGCTAGAGCCGTCTAACGCTGAAGAATTTTAAATTATGATACTGCAATGTATAATGTCCCTTCAGATGCAAAAATCGAATTTAACTGAATTGCATTGAACTGAAGTATTTTAAAAGAATGGATTTTTATTTTGCCTTGTATCTTCAAAATTTAGGAAATGTTAAAGTTTGGATTGTCGAAATCAAAAACATTAAAACCGAGCTGTACACAGCGAAAAGAGACTCTCAACAAGGTCGTATTTGCTGCAATTATTACCCCCTTAAAAATTAATTCTTCCATGTGTGTCTTCATATGAAATTTATTTTATATAAAAATCAGATTAAATCCTGGATTGCATGTTTATAAAAAGATGCAGTATTAGTAATATGTGTAATAGGTTTTAATTAAAAGCCTATGTTACCTAAGGTTACTAAAACATAAAAAAATAAAATAAAAATACTTTATTAAATGCATAGAGAGTAGGTGAATTCAAAAATATTGTAAGACTATAAATCGAATTGTTTTCAGTCCATGCGAAACCAATTTTGGTGTCGTTTTTTCTCAAAAAAAAAAAAAATCCCCTGGTGAGTGAAATAACACTGAGGATGAGTGTGAATGAGTCAGAACTAATCCCCTCTTCTCTGAGGGACCCCCCTGGAGTAGCCAGTGAGAAGGAGCCCTGCGGGGGCCCCGGGGCCAGCAGCGGGTGTGGTGGGGGGTCCTGCAGTCCTGCAGCAGCAGTAGCAGCAGCACCACTCGCAGTCAAGCAGCGGGACTCCAGGCTCTCACTTCCCCAGCTGCTGACGTCAGCTGGCAGCCTGGGCTGTGCTCGCCGCTCCGGACATAGCGCCGAGAAAAATGCTGCTCTCCGTACCGCCAAGGGCAGGAATCAACCCATACAACGGCTACAACAGCAGAAACAGCAAAAAGGTAAAGGCTTTCGGGATCCTTTTCACTCATTTTAGGCTCGTTCACCCTGCAGGACACCAAGCCCGCGTCTGTGGCGACAAAAAAGGGGCTTGTGACAGTGAGCTGCAGTGTCCTTGAAAAGCTAAACGTACTGAATTTAAGTTGAGACTTGGTGGAGTGAATCCACAGCTCCGAGAGCAGCTCCGCTCCGCGGTACGTCCAGGTGGGGGAATCTTCCGCCGCTCGGCGCCATCCTGCTGGACGCCTGGTGTTTTATTTTGTAGTATTTATACGTGTAGGCGCCACAGCGAAGGATGTCGATATGGCTCTGCTCACTCATTTGAAAAAAAAGAAAAAAAGTCAATGGTGGGAGAGCAACTTTTATGGGTAACTGTACCGCGGTGGGATAGCGCGTCCGTGCCTGGATGTGTTTGTGTTAGTGGGGGCAGGATGAGAGGCAGGCTGGAGGAACATGTTACTAACTGATTTCAGTCTCTTCCTTTCGGACGCACGCACCTATCTGCTATTTAATCAGCTCTTCATTGTCTCCACTAAAGCGTAACTTCTCAAAGTTTTTTTTTCTTCTTTTCTCTCCTCGTTTCCCATCTGAAAGCGGAATATGCCCCACCCCTCGAAAAATCCCACCAGACCATGATGACTACGTTCCCAGAATTATGAATCGCGCTTTGGTGGTTACATTCACTGTTGACAGTGTCACTTTTTTATACATCACGTGAAGGAAACACCGACTCCTTCGCACATGCACAGGACGTCACTCTTTGAAGATGTAACGAGCAAATGAATTACTTCTTTACAAACTGCCTTACTAGTTCGAGGATTTTTTTCTTTTATTCCTCTGGATTTTCCAAAGAAAACACATTTGCCTTCCTAAGTTCTTAGTCGTGCATATCTGTTTGGTCATGCATATCATGTCTCTCTGCTCTATGGACTTTAATTACATTTATACATGCTTTAATGTCATTTTACATTCAACAGCTCGGTCTCCCCCTTCCCTGCCTCCAACATCATGTGGCCTCCTGAACTGTGAAAGGCATTTTGAAAATGTATATTGACATATTGTCTTTCTGCGATCCCAGTCACAGCCTGGCTGCTCTCCCCCTCACACATCAGATGTCAACATTTCTGGTTGTCTGAGGAAAACACTGCTGCATTTTGAATTTTTTTTGTTCTCCACTGCACACGTCTGCACGAATTTGCAATTTATTTTTCTCCGGGCACACGTTGGCTTTCGACTGAATATTCTTCGCTCGAGCTATTATTCATTCGGGCTGCTGTGAGAAGACTCCCTAAACCATCAAAGCACACCATTTTTAGATCACTTGGGTCTAATAAAAAACTCAAACAACGTTGTAAAAGGGAGTAGTGTGACAGATCAAGGGTGTGGATGCCAGCACTGAACGTTTCATTCATTTCATTTTGGGCCTTTTGCACTAGTTTAATAAATGTATAATACTATATACATATCAAACAGCCCTGCAAGATTTCCTCCATTAGTATTCCAAAGCATTTTCCCCTTCAAAAAGAGCCTAAAATCCGCATCAGGATGGTGGTGGAGTGGTAAGTTCAGACCTCGGAAGCGGGAAATCAGGTCTGAGAACACCTTTTCTTTTAGGTCATGTTGTCTTGTCTGATTTTTGGACCTATTTTTGTTGCCGTTTACACCGAAAAATGCACAGTTTTGTGTAAGGACTCGAATCAAATGGTTTGGTTTAGGCAACAGAAACATTTGGATAGGGTTTGGAAGTGATCACAGGATACTTAAGTGATGTTTTTGTTTGTTTTAAATGCCTTGAGCATGTGTGAGTTGGCTTTTTGTGACCTAAATATCATCAATCAGTGGCCATGTGGTTCTTTAGATGACCGTGTGCCTGGCAGTGTTCTGCGACCACCGTCTTTATTTATACTACAGTGCATATGCGCTTGTTATGGCTCCCTGTGGATACCATCTACTGGAATGTGGTTATTTAAGCCAACAATGATAAGAGCAAGCACTGATCCATGGTGTTTGCAGTTGTCCACGTGTGTATAAATACAAAGACACCCTGAGGCATCTTATGTTCACGTCCAATAGTATGTTTGAAAGCTCCAGAGTTGATCAGATGAATTTGCATGGACTTTTGCGCTCTTGATGTTGCGAGGTTTCACAGATGACCCATGGAGTAGTTTTTGTAGCCGATGCCAGCCTTTGCACTTCAGATCATTTGCACCTTTTTGCATTTAATGCGAAACATGACAAAATATTACTATACATGAAATGATCCCAGGAAAGTTAGCATTGTCATTTGCCTTATATGCTTATATTTTACAGTAACTATTATTATTATTTTTGATTGCCATTTCACGATTACAAGGAATCACTTTCCTCAGTATTGTTTAAGATGTTGGCAGATAATAATTTTAGTGATCAAATAGCTAAAATTAGTTAGCATGCAAGCGCTTCAGCGTTTCTAGATAAGCCTTGATTGTTTGTATCTGATCTGGTGAACGTAGTCGTCAGCCACTGATGACATTTTACAGAAGGAGTTCACAGAGAGGCCAAGTTCAACATTTCATCCTTCTACCTCTGCACCTCTCTCATCTTTTCTCATTTATCTTTTTATTTTTATTTTTTAACCATGCATGAGCTACTAGAGTACACAAAGTGGAAGTGAATCCAGAATAAACTCATCAGGGGTTGAGAGAAAGCACAGTTTTTGTGTGCCACATGTGAAAATGCGTTAGGCTTCTGTTGTGCTTAAAGCCAGCTGCTCCGCCCCTGACTCAGCACCTCATTTCCTCCCTTAAATAAATAGAATTAATGTTCTCAAATCAAATTTGCTTGGTTTCCGTGTAAAGCTTCCTGGGTGGAAAACTAACAGGAGGCAGCTTTTTGCTTCTTAAGGTATCATGGGTCTCAGTCAGGGCCTCAGTGAATAGCATGGGTTTTTTTTTTCTTTTTCTTCTTACTTCTCATTCAGATTTTTGTTCTTTTCCTGGCTGGAGTCCTTTTCAACAAATGTCAACTTGCTGCTGTGATCTAAAGCGCTGGATGCCTCGGCGTAGACTCTGCTTAGCCAAAGAGCAACTATAGATGAAAAGAAATGAAAGAAGCACATTGATCATTCAATTGTGTAACGGAGTGAAGGGGCTGCTCTTAAAGAGTCATTCATTTCAAATATCCTCTGCATTTTTTTCCTTTAGCCTCCCACTTTTAACTCCACAGGTTTTCATAAAGATATGACAGAGTTGGAAACCTGTCTTAAGTGAAGCTGTGGTCCCCCCCCCCCACAGAAACTGAAGTTTTAGATCATAAAAATGCTCATTGAGGAAGATTACCCCTGACCCTTACACACACACATACACACACATATTTATGTACAGATATATGTATATATATATATATATACTATTTACCACAATTAGCTTTAGCCTGGCAAGCGTGCTGCTGCTGTGTAAAACATACCAACAGTGGATGGTTACACTGTAAAATACTGATATGTTGCATGATCAAGACTATGTCAGCATTAGTTTCAAAACATCGCCACTATCGTTTCGGCTCTGTGTTAGAAAAGATCTCTATCCACTGCAGACGCCTGTCACATACAAGCTCAGTGGGCATCCACAAGTGTAAAAACGCTCAAATCTCTGCTGGAATTAACCTTTGTTGCAGATTTCATTCATAATGGTTTTCCTTGTGTGCATGTAGGCAGTTGCAGTGTTATTATTGCATACAGAATTGCTGTTATGTTTCCACGTTGTTATTTACACTGTTCTTAAGGTACGTCGGAGCATCTTGACGTGATACGGGCTTGGCGAATCAGGGAAGAACACATGTGACCGAGAAGGGCAAATCGTGGAGCAAATCTTTGCAACGACAGCATGATTTCTGAATGTTTATGTCTTTGTCATTCCATATTAGACCGTGTGTACAAACTGAAATATTGCTGTTTTTTCTCTGTATTTAAGGAATGGATTTGTCAATTCAATTCAATTCAATTTATTTACTGTATATAGCGCCTATTTACGACAAGTCATCTCTAGGCGCTTGTCAGGGTGATGTGGATGTCAGGTGCGTCCGTAACAAGAGTTTCAAGTTTCAAAATTAAAATATAATGTGGACCTGACCTAAGTCTGTTGAACGCTGTGATAAAATATTGGCTTCTGACTCCGGCACTGACAGTAACACTTAGAATTGTTGTCAGCTCTGTCACCACCACTGCCTCTCTGCTGTCTATAGTATATGTGTCAGGCAGAGAAGAGAGGCTGCAACCTGACAACCTAAACAATTGCTTCCTGTTTAGACGTCTAAGGTGCTGTGAGAAAAAAAATAGATGCTGCAATTTGTATTAGTATGCAAACCCATGGAGCAAAAGCATTTGAATGGCAGTGTTATTTCTGTTAAACAATGTGATATTTAGCTGATTTAATTTAACATCTGCACCTACTGTAGCAGTCAAAAGTTTAGATGCACCTACTTCCCAAAAATTTTAACTGGTGATATAATTATGTGGCTATTTGAAGTTCCAACCTTTGCCATGACAGCGACAGGTAAATGTTAGCGCAGAATAGTGTCTCAGACTGACGGAAGGCGGCATACGTTAGAAAGGAGCTTGAAACCTGTAACTTGAATTGAGCCTTTACTGCAGTAAGCCGGGGGGGAAATTCTGTGCGCCGCCATTAACACCCATGTTTGCACATTTAAGCTGAACTGAAATGATTCTGTTGTGTGAAAAGAAAAATTTCGTGGGAGTTTTGCAGTCTATACATGTATCTTGTGGTTGAGTCCCACAGCTCTCATTAATCCCACTTCCAGCTGCAGCTGCTTTCAACAAAGAAACCCTGAATAAAACAAGCCAAGTATTTGGGATCAGAAATCTCACACAACCAGGAATGAGGTAGTTGGTACCACTTCCACTCATACTGTCTATATATGTAAGTTCGTTCTAAATTTGCTTGAGCCTTAATGTGCTCACACATAGATATACAGTTTACTTTGTGACAATAGGTCAGGTTATGAACTGTTGCAGTTCTGGTTTTAATAAGTCTGTAGAGCATGACTAAAAATGGTACTCCCAAAACAATATACAAACAATAATGGCAACATTATTTCCATAAAACTTCCTCATGTCATGGCCATTTGCTGCTGTTTAGAATATCTAGTGTGTATTGCATTTGCTTTGTCCTTCCTTTGGTACCATGGTATTCGTTCTTATGAAAGAAGCAAAGATCAAGTGTTTCTCAGCACTTGATTTTTACCACCACTGAGCGAGTCAGACTTTCTGTGGTCGTCATGAAACAAAAGATCTACCAGCTGCTTTCCAATATTGGTTTCGCTTTCAGTTTTGGCTGCATTTGTTTTGGACTGGGATTCTGCTGCTCTGGTGTAAAAGCCGGCGTTGGTTCGAAGACTGTCCAAGTTGTCATTGTGGTAGAAGAACAGCAGGCAGCAATATCAACCATCTGAAAGGCTGCAGGGAAGATCTCCATCACTGCATTATATGGTTCCAATTTGAAGCCCAAATGTACTTGAATGCAGTTGCTACTTTTAGAAAGTAAGTCTTGGATTGTACGGAGAGATTAGCTGCTGTATTGCAAGTGAGAAAATGGTTGCAACATTACATAATATGAAGAAAATGTTGTAAAAAGGAATGGGGTCTGGCCTAAACTGAATGTAAAGTATTAGTGGCAAAACTGGTTCTTTTTGTGGTAGGAACTATAATGATGATGAGGATAACTGCGATCAGCCTCCAGTACGTTGTGTTTAGACCATTTTAAAAACAATGATTGCTTTTGTCAGCAAAGTTTAAAGGCTATAAGGCATCTAAAACATATCAACTGTACATCTGGGAATACATATGCAAAGTTTCAGCTGGGCTGAATTTGCCTTCATGGACAAACCCAGCTGTTCCACTGCAGTGACTTTATACTCACTGAACTTTGGCGTACAGTCACCTTTGTCCCTCTGGCCCTTTGCCAGGTATATGTTTACCCGTCTCTTTGTTTACCATGTCAGATGTTTTGGATTGGTCTCGGTTGTGCCAGTTACATCAGCCAGCCAAGGTGAACAGGTAGGAAGGGAGAAGGAGTCCTTGGAGAGAGCAAAGCTGTCAGAAACCGGATGCCAAGGGCTGCAGTTGATGCCGGACTCTCGGTGTGTCTCACATTTTGTTTGATCTCTGGCTGAGCTGTGGGCCAGGGTTTTCAGACATCTGATGCCTTGCCATCTGACCCGGCTTGAAAGACATGCATGCATGTGCATTCGCCGTGTGCCCGTGCATCAAGGTGTGACCAGCAGCACTCAGACGCAGACGCTTTAAAGGTTACCAGGTGACATGGGTGCAGTGCTGCTGGAATGTACCAAATAGTCGCCCTGCCACTTTTTTTCACCGGGTGACAAATTGCCCTTGCATAATCTGACTAATTCATAAACTTATCTGCACTAAAAGATTCAGTTGTCACACAAAAGAACCTGAAAAAAAAAAACCCAAATAAATTATTCAGAGTTATTCTGTTAATTTTCACGGTGTGGGATAATTCACAACGCTAAAAACTTTTGACCACAGAACCAGAGTTACATAATGTTAGGAAGGAGCTAATGATTACTGCATGCGTGCAAACGTTCACCTTATACCTTTACTTACTCCCTTGCCGGGCGCTCATAAATACACAAAAGAAAGGTAAAGGCTGGAGACAGAAAGGAAGGAGGATTGAAGAACAAGTTGAGACGTGAAGCTGGTGTCCCTGTCACCTGGCTGGAATGCAGAGCTTCTCATTCAGATGGCTGCTTGATAAGATCAGGAGCAGACACACAGGATTTCCTGCCCGCTGCAGTGGTGTAGCTCTCCAATATTCTAGACGTACAGTCCCAACCCAGCCCTGAGCTAACAAAAGATTGTTTTTATAGTTTTCATACATGGCAGTGTTTCAGGTTTCCTTTCAACAGACAGTACTGTTGACGAGATGGAGAATGTGGCTGGATGTAGTAAAGTATGCAGAATGAGTGCCGACATTTTTGTTCTTATGCCTTTAATCGACATGGCAGAAATGAAGATATGTGGTTTTTCTTAATCCTAAAATAAAGTGGATGCAACGCAGAATCTCAAGGTAAATTCTGTCCGCTGGAGGGTTTTTCCTCGCTCAGGGGGAGCGTGTATTTGCCCAAGAGCATGGACTGTAAGTCGGTCAGCTGGTCAGACAGTAATGGCTTTCCTGCCCGAGGAAAAGAGATGAGTTTCAGTCGGGTGCAGTGCAGGGAAAGCGGGCAGACCTCCCAGCAGCCAGGAAATCCATGGAATCCCATGGGTCAAACTGGGGTCATCTGGGGAAGTCCTGCGGGGAGGGACAGAGATAAAAACAGAGGTGGAGAGACACTAAAAGGAGGGCTGATGGAGATCCACCTACGAGTGGCACTCCTGGCTCTATCCAATCTTCCGTCGTGCAGTTTCGCTTGACAGTGCTTTATTATCCCACTAAAGCGTGTCTATTTATGAATCACGTCTAAAAGGTTATTTTATCATCAACGCAGTGGATGTAGGGGAAAAAATATTTTGAGAGATTAAAGTCATTGTTAAGCACAGAGCGGCTTTAATCAACGGTCAACGCAGTTTTTGACACATTTGCATCTTCAGAGACTTGATGCAAGTTCGTCTAGCGGTTCATTGTATGGTTTTATTTATAGATACGTTCATGGTTTTTATCTTTAGCTTGGCCCTGAAAATGATCTTTCAATGTTTTCAATCTGTCAGAGGAAGAGAAATGGATCATGAGGGTTTTGAAGTAAAGTCCCAGAAATGGCCTAAAAAGGTAATAAAAACATATTTTGCAGCAAGCACCGAACCTTTTGTCCCTATATGATTTGTTTGATCTTTAGAAAGATAAGACAAATATACTGGGAAGACGTCTTTAAAGTAGAAGTTCTACTTTGTGAGAGCGTATGAACTGGAGGACAGACTACACACCGAACCAAGTGCCACAGTAAAGTTTAAATTTAAATATAGACCTTTTATGTGCGTAAGTCATCTGAGCATCACTTCTGAAATCACTGACCAATTCACTTTTCACAACACCTGATATTAGTCCAGACTACTTACTAACAGTGCAGTTCCCTTTCACAATAAAAGACATAAATGTATCCAGTTGTTATACTAATATAATTATATACGTTTATAATATAATGATATACTAATAATGTGTGACGGAGTGAATAATATAATATAATATAATATAATATAATATAATATAATATAATATAATATAATATAATATAATATATATAATAATATAATAATATACTTTTATAAGGATCTTTGAATGTATTTCTAGACAGTGTCCAGTAAAGGTGTGTGTGTGTGTGTGTGTGTGTTGCACCAGATGGGTGATTTAAGGGGCGCTGTTGCAGACTGACATTTGACACGCTAGCAAAAAGTGTATGAGTGAGATTGTAGCTCTATTTCTGTTTTGTTTTGGGTTTTTTTTTTTTTCTTCATTCACAAATTAGCTGCAACCAAACAGAGACTGACTAATATCAACAGATGCAGATACTGATTATCAATAATGATTATTAGCCTATAAGTGATATGCGTTTGAAGCAAAAATCCAAACTTTGCTGTCTACAGAAACAAATCAATTGTGTAGCTTTTTGTTTTAATAATCAGAACGCTGATGAGCCGTAGCAGTCCACGAGGATATGAATTCAGGGGTGAATAGAGTAAAAATGTCCTGCTAACTGCTAAAATAAGTTCCTTTTGCACTGGTGGTCAGTTTGACAATGATGGCTTTTGCTACATATGTACTTTAACCTTGTCATAGATCACTGCAGTATTTGTGCATTTTCAGTGGGTACAGGGCATGGATGCCATTATAGGAAAACAAAGAGACATGTTTCAGCTGTTTTGCAGCAGTGCAGTGGAAGCTTTTGTCGTGTCCTGCAACTTCATCCACGGCTGCTGGTGCAGATGTTGTCCCTAATCTTCTTTCAAAATGAAATGCACCCAGTGCCAGCTGAGGCTGCTTCAGAGTGCAGACAGGGTACTTTGTACTCTTTGGCAGCGTGCAGGTGGACGTATGGTGATGTCCAACGACTCACATAGTGCTGTGGGCGGGACATAAATCAAGACCACAGTGCAGTGACCCTAATGTGGCTTCATCACACTGCATTTAAATTTTTCACTTCATGTGCTGCATTTCCATTTGACCATGTTGTTGTTGTTGTTGTTTTTTCTTTATCAGCAACAACAATTAAAGAAAATTCCAGATACAGATCCCTCCTCCAAATATTATTCAGTATGAATCACACTGTTGACGTCAACTAATTCTATGACCTCAAAAATGTTTGTGGACAAAAAATACCCCCCCACCCCCAACCCCCGTTTTGTTTTTATGTTTTTTTTGTTAAGAACAAAAATTGTTTATTTGTAATTCAAATTAACATAAAGTTGCAACATGATGACAGTGCAGTATGTTTACATTGTCATATTAGGGATGCTCATCACCAAGGTGACCCGAGTTACTTTAAATTTCCATTTGAAAATAACTGAAATGCTTTAAATATATCATCTAGTACAGTGTGTACATTCTGCTACGTACGCCTTTTCTTTTTTTTTTTCCAACTTGCAGACATGCACGACATTCCATGTCTGGAATGAAAAATATGATCATGCGTGCTTCTTTTTTCATTCGCACATAGAAGATGGTGTCTCCCTTTAAGCTGCTTACCCTGAAAAAGACAGGAGTTGAGCTTGAGGGTCTCCCGCAGAAGAATGAGTCTTGTTTTGGTTGAAGTTGTTGCTATCCTGCTGACAAAGGAGGGGTCAGAGGGGGCTTTGTTTGAGGGGCTCCATGCCTTATGGTATCTAATTAGCAGAATTGGTTGCTGTTGTATGTGGTCTTTGTTTGGCCGTGTCTTCCTGTTGGGCTTTTCCTAAACACCACCAAGCTGATCAGTGACCCTTTCCTCTCACATTTAATTTACCCATTGTCCTCTCGTTGCCTCTGTCCAATCAGTTTCTCAACATGACACTCAAGCCTCACAGCCTGAAACCTTCTGAACTCGGCCAAAAAGATTGTTTGTTCGAATTCCTTCATGTGCAGCATAAGTTTAATGCGATTAAACTAATATTCTCATGGCAAACGCATACATGTGCCAGTTCTTGTGAACCCGGTCCCCTCTGATGTCCTGCTATCGATTGTGTCTTATCATATTTGGGAATCAGCCAAAGACCTCTTGACATGCAAAGCAATATTGAAACCAAATGTATTTATTCTATGCTTGCACTATATTTAGTCTGATGTCCCCTACGGACAGCCACAGTCCCACGGTGATGAGCTCAGATGATAAACGGGTTGTTCTGCTACGTCCTCTCACGTTCTCAGTGGTGAGTCATCGACTCGCTGGCTGCTGTAGTTCCCAGTCAGCACTCGTTGGCACCGTGTCCTCGTACACAGATGAAAAGTACGAGATGGGGCAGAGGACAGTGCAGGTGGCCGTAACGCGAGAACGTTGGTGATGCACAGTAAAAGCTACTGGTAATGTTGCCCTTCACCAGTTTAAACTGCCTTTGTTTGGATATCATTTTATGCGACAGACTTTGTATTTATTGTGATTTTATCTTTGCATTATTTGTCCATCTTGTGCATCGTTCCACTCAGGATCTTGGCAACAGTTAATGTGAAACTCTACTTGTGACTGAAATGATGCAGAGGGGCGCTCGTCTTGAGGTTTTAGAAATTTTACAAAAGAGAGAACTGCACATTTGAGCAGAGAGAAATGATTTGGTGAAATATATGCTTTATTGTCTGTAAAATAAGGGAGGAGCTAATATATAAAAGCCTACGTTGTTAAAAGTTGTGTGGCATTTAATTCTGCACCATGAGACTAAATAACTGCTGGTACAAGATTTTTAAATCATAGGTTTTGTCCTGCCTGATACAAAAGTAAAAAGGAGTTACTCAACATGGCGAAAGAATAAGAGGCCCCTTTTCCCTATATGGGGTAGTCAGCCAAGAGGCCCCACATTCCCTTCAGAAAGAAGTATTACTGAGTGTTGACATGACAGGGCTGGATGATATCAATTTTCACAGCTCCCATATAATCAACTGTTGCTCCAAATCTAAAAAAAAAAAAAAAAAAGCTGCAGCAGTTTTCACAGAATAATAATATCCAGTAAAGTTATAAGTATTTTGGCAATTACATCTGTTTCTGGTCCGTGTTCATGCACACAATAGTAAATGTTTATTTCTTTGTTGTTGTTTTTTTCTCTTGCAGCAAGCCTATGTGTCCTCCGGCCACCAGATGGCGCCCCCCAGTCCCAATACCAACAGTAGCAGCAACAGCAGCAGTGGGGGAGGGGAACAGCTGAGTAAAACAAACCTGTACATCCGAGGCCTCCATCCAGGAACTACAGATCAAGATTTGGTGAAGCTCTGCCAACCGTGAGTGCTTTTGTAACGTTCTTTAAAAGTCGTATTAAGTAACGGAAAACTGCAAAATTCTTTTTGGGAGGCAGGTTAGCAACATTGGCAAGGCGATGTCACTGGTGGTTTTATGTCTTAAGTTCAGAGGTCTTTATATTGTTGTCATGGGAAATGTACCCGTGTCATATTTGGACCAAAGAATCAAGGATAAATACAGTTTGATTGATTGATTGATTACAGTATAACATCTTAGCAAACACATGGTAGTTTTGCCCCAGAACATGCTGCTTTAGGATCTATTTTATTCTAAATAGAAATAGCAAACAAAATCAATTTCATGCTGTTATTCTAAAGATTACAAAGTATTGTCTCGGACTAACTTGGGTTGTATATCAGGTAAGAAATTGGATACTTTTTAGCAATATACAAAACCTAATTCATGTCACATGACTAGATTCCATTGTGATTCTTGAGAAAAATCTCAGAAGTAAACCTGAAAGTTAAGTAAAGTATCATATATATATATACATACTCGATGTGTGTGTGTGTGTGTGTCTGCATATATGTAGTGGGTTTTTCTTTTACATGCAAATTGATCTTGCAACAAATTAAA
>JBAMYA010000020.1:13795442-13818712 GCA_037176975.1 Arrhamphus sclerolepis | reverse complement strand
TATATAAAACCATACACACACACATATATACGTAATACATATATATAATATGCAGTCGTTTCGAAAGGTCTTATAGTTTCAAGTTTTATAACAGAAGGTAAAAAGATTTAAAACATTAAGCTGATTGAAAATCATAGCTTAAGTCTGCTTATTTTGAGTACATCTGTGTATATTATGCAGGATATTCATTTAAAAAAATCTGTCAAGCTCCATCTGGAATAAAATGAGAAATCTAGTGTCGATTATACTCGATACACTTTTATTCTCTGTATTATGTAAAATGTAACATTCATAATTCTAACTTATTTATAAATAAGACTCCTTAGAGTACTGTGTAATAAATGCATGTATCATTATACTGAAGAGAAATTTTATTCTGTGATAGTATTATATAAGGTATCTGACACGTAGACCAACCACAGACATGTGCCACGTATTTCCAAATGTTTCTGAAATCATTACTTTAAACACTTGTTTATTATTTTATTTATTTATTTATTTATGGTTAAAACCTTAGTTGTTCTCTGGAAAAAACAAACAAACAAACAAAACTTTCTTTCTTAACTATGTTTGCAACAAGAGTAGCTGCCCCTACTGGTCATGAGAAAGAATGCAGGCGCTTGTGCATTGGCTTCACTTCTCAGATGCAGATGCTCGGTGAAGTTCATGTCTCCAGTTTAGACGTTTCAGTTGAATGTTGAAGCATCAGTGGATCTTCTGCATCTTGAGTCCAATTTTTAACAGAATTCTTTGACATTTAATGAAGTCTGTTTGTTCTTTTTGTTGTTGTTGTTGTTGCTGCTGTGAGTTAGATGAAAATGTATGTAAAATGATAAATGAAATGATACACATATCAGCAAATATTCACAAGGTACATGATGCGAATACGAGCTTTTGAGGGGGTTTTGTAGCTGTTTTTTTTTTTTAGAAACAATTGTGAACAGCTCTCTGAAAGCTATGCAGTGTAACTGTGGCTTATTTAGATCAAAGGAGGTGAACTCGCTGTGATTGTTTATCTCTTCATGAGGAACAAGATAAAAGTCTTGACTATAGCTTGCTGTACATTCCACTCTACATTAACTGGAACAAGTTTTGTCTTTGATACTAAATCTGAGAACGAGTCGCACAGACCTTTTTTTTGCAAGCAGAAAACAACTGTGCTATTCAGAGAGCCGCACTCCTCATAGGCCGGGTGCATAAAATGATTTCTCGTTCATTTCAAGAGCCAGGAATGTGATTGGATCGGATACAGGACTCCAAGATAAAAGAAAGGAAAGGTTAGGTCGACGAATGGTGCTGGATCTCGCCACATGTCCAGGTCCAGCCTTAATGCTGAACTGAAATGGATCAAATGTAGCCCTTACAAACCCACCCACACACACACTCACACACACACGTAGATAAAGCTGTTATAAAGCAGCCAAACTGGTTTTAGCAACCTGAGGTCAGGGCTACACTGTACGTCACAGAGGTGATTCATGAACTTTACTCATGCTTTCCAGGGTTCAATCACAGCAACAGCACAACTCTGAAGAAGGATCGGCCTGCTCGCTGCTTTGCTTCTCACAGAAGACCTTCCATCTTTAATTTAGCTATTTTTCTCTCATTGTTAACGTTGTAGTCGTCCGTGGAAGGGTCTCAAATATGCAAATTTACATGGCTCATGGCCGCGCGTGTGTATTATTAAAGTTGCAATCAGAGGAAATCTAAAATCTGTCGTTGGGATGTGAAACACATGAACTTCAATGTAAAAAGAAGAAAGTTACAGAGAAGTCATTGTGGAGTGAGCAGCACAGAAGTGGAGAGGATCGGGGTTTTTGAAGTGACACAGAGGGCCACTGTTGAGAGGGAAACTTAAATGAGTTGGAAAAAAGTAGCATGGCCTGCTGGAAACAAATGTCAGCTGGTCATGTATGGGCTGGGGTTTTCTTTTAAGACCTCGTGGCCTCTATAGGGTGGTGGGCCGGTGTTCTTAATGCATGGTATGTGTGCGGGGAACACAAGACACGCAGCTTTTAACTCTGTGTGTCGTGCTTCTAATTAAAAATAAAAAGAACTGGATCAATAGTGGGTTTTTTTAGTCTGTGCATGGTGTGTGGAGATAACTCAAGGTGTTGGTCCTAAGAAAACCACTGAAACCACTTATCAGTGAGGCTAATTGGGGGCGAAAAAAAGGCTTCTGTTTCTTAAGTATAAAATTTGGGAAAATTGTCCATATTTACGGTACATATTTATTAACAATGTACAGCATATGAGTAAATCATTATGTGCAGTACAGAATACAGAAAACTGGTTATTTTTATTGATTTATTTAATTTAATTTATGCTAGATCACAATGCACAATGTCTTTTTCTTTTATATGTGTGCACATCTCCACGGCCAGAGACAGAAAAGCTCAGTTATGCACCTAAATATCTTCATATTCCTGATTTGCTAAACAATATTTTTGTTTCTCAGCGTGCGTATATGTGTGCGTGCACAAAGGCTTCTAAAATAACAGTAAAGAAAGTAGATAAAACTGGATTTACGTCCATGCACTGCTTTACTTTTCATTTAAACCTTTTAGCTTGTTTTCATATTTCACTGTCTCATTTTGATGTCAAATTTATTGACATTTCCTGCATCTCATTTCTGCCGAGAACCTACTGTCGCGTTACTTGACGGGACTAACTGTAGATTGTATATCAGCTGCAGCCCAGCTAGCCCACAGATCTGTTATAAAAATGTCTGGACTTGGATGAAACTGTTCAGCTTGTGTATACATTCATGTCTAATCACTGCTGGGCAGATTTTAGATGACTGTGAGAAACTATAAACAAAACATATGCAAAGTTCTTCTGACTGTTTGGCAATGGACAGGCTTTATATGTGTGTTTGTTTATTTGTTTTTGCTACAATAAATCAGCTCGGTGCATTCTGTAAGTTTCTATTCTATGTGATGAATGCATTGAGTTTTTCATGGTGTTTTAATGTTTAGAGGAGGCGATCTAATTGTGACAGTGAGGGGGGGGGGGTGATATCCACATGTCCTCCAGGTGGATGTGCGTTTGAGCAATCACGAGTTGAAAAGAAAAAAAAAAAAACCCCAACGGTCCCAGAAGTGTAACTATGGAGCCAGGTGTTGTCTGTGACACAGGTCCCTGTTGTCTATAGTCAGGTCTGAGTCATGGAGTTTAATGTCCGCCGCCTGCTAAAGGGGCGGGAGTGTAGGACCCAGCAGTGCGCTGCGATCTGAGGGTGGAAAAACAGAGAGAGGGAGAGGGATGTGGTGGGAAGGAAGGCGAACTGGAGGGGTGAAGCATCAGGTTACAGTGTACATTCCGCCCAGACGCCATGTCGCCCAAACAGAGGAACACCAGCTTCCCTCACTGACTGACTTCACCAGACATGGGCAGGTCTATTAGTAATACTGTAGTGCTGATGTACTGTCTTATACTGCATTCCATCACTCCACAAATCTTTTATAATACTTCTTGTTTGCGCTCTGATCTTTATTCCAGCTATTAAGTATTATACTGCATTAATGCAATAGTTGGTTCTACTCTTTCACAGATTAGTCTTTTTTTTTTGACAGCCGCTGACTAAAATAGGAGTCTAAGACAGTAGGTTATGTTTGATCGGCCTTATTTCTTTTGTTTATAGACAGATTTAATAGACGACAGTGTCTCCTTTTGTGACAGCACTTTTAGGCATTATTTGAGCCAAAAATACCCAAAAGCATAGCTGTATTTAGAAGAGAGGTGTTTGTGTGAAAACCTGTGTGTGTCTGGTAATAAATTGTTTTTGGCCCTGCGGTGCTGTCTCCTGTCTGTCAAAAACAACATTGGGGCTCAGAGTTACTGTACCGCCTCCACAGGCGGACAAACACAGATGGGTGGAGGCAGGTAAAGTTTTCTGCGGCACTTAAAATGGCATTAAGGAGGCACAGTTACTCTCAGGGAGGACTGACTATGGTTCATGTTTAATACCTACAGTCAGGCTCAGAGGCTCTGTGGAGACGTCAGTGTTCATGTTGCACGAGCAGATTCCTCTCTGCGCCCGCAGGCAGCTCAGCTGTCATTGATCGCTTTTCTGTGTTCTTGTATGTCCTTCAAGGTATGGCAAAATCGTGTCGACCAAGGCCATCTTGGATAAAACCACCAACAAATGTAAAGGTGAATAATGTTTTTGTATTTTTTTTTATTAACAGTTCCCTAAGGAGAGCTTTCCTAAATCTAGTTTTCACCTAATATCTTCCTTCCACCTGCTTCCTGAAATGACGTTAACTAAGCTGCCTCTCTCGTTTTTGCAGGATATGGCTTTGTGGACTTTGACAGTCCAGCAGCAGCGCAAAAAGCTGTTACAGCTCTGAAATCCAGTGGGGTCCAGGCTCAGATGGCCAAAGTAAGAATATGACAGATTTTGATCAGCTCTCTATAACGACTAACCCTCTTTCTTTCAGTCCTGTCCCCGATGAGTTAGAAACAACCAGGTCACTTCAAATTTTTGTTTTCTTTTATTGATCAGTTCACTTTAATGGACAAGAACTGACCTGAAGCATAACAAGGCTCATGGAGGGCGACCATCTGCCTTGACCGATGGGGGAGGGGTTAAAGGGCAGGAAAGGGACACCAGGAAACAGAGAGATTGGTCTAAAGATATCTCACGTGAAACACAAAAAGTGAAACACTAATTAACTAAGTAAGGCGGCTAGATCAGGCACACATCTCAGGCATCATCTCACCCCTCAACGTAGTTTATTCCATTTACTCCACCTTATTCACAGACCCACTTAGGAAGCAGGAGGTACTTCTGATAACCCCCCCCCACACACACACACACACACACACACACACACACACACACACAAGGTCACTGCTGTAGGCAGAAACTTCCACCTGTAGGCTCCAGTTATTTTCATCCCCCACATATATCTCCACGCACGCCTAATAACATCTAAACTCAGGTGTTTTATCATTAAGAAAGCATGTGAGCGCATGACTGACTGGTGTAAAGAGAGCAGAGAGGGAAAGTGCCCATTGCATGATGGGAGGCGCCCCCCCCCCCGTCCCTCCTGCAGGAGCATAACTAGAGGGATGTTCAGGACACCCAAGTCTGATCTGGCTCGAGCCGTCTCCTCTGCTTGAACCGTCCAGAGTTATATAGTCCTTTCTATACACATACACACCCATGTACTCTTGGCAATGGACCAAAATAAACTCTTGCATCTAGGGAGGAGTGTACTCTGCCATAAGTCAGACTCAGACCAGACTTGTTATGAGCAGCAGAAGTCTTGTCTTTCATACTCATTTTGTGTGCCCCTCTCACCGCCTTTTCTCCGCTTTCCGCTCACACCCGCTGCATGTTGCTAACCTGCTCCTGTTGTAGCGCTTGTTCTGAGCTCTTTGTCGAAGTGTCTGCAGTCAAAGCAACTCTTGTCGGCCCATTAAGCTGATCCCTCTGGCTCTCAGGCTCCCCTTTGAGGGAAACCAGGGGAGGGTGCCACTACACCCACTGTCAATGGGACAGGGACAAAGAACTGGCATTGTCCATCAACTGGGCCCAGGCCTGGGGCTGACACTGCCACTTAATACACTCTACCCCAGTGTCCCTTCACCCTCCCCCTGTCCTGCACACAAACATGCCCACTGCAATGCAACACCACAGTTACCCTGCAGGTTTCCCCTAGCCCAGTTCTGGAAACCTGTAACAGATCCATGCGGCCAGCTGACCCGATCTAGTCCACTGCAACTTAAGCCAGAGTCTACGTTTGCTGCAGCTCCTCCGTGAGAGTGCCACACAATCCTGTATATCTCAACTCTTTGACAAGTGCAACTGGACACCCAGACTTGACTCACCCAGACAGCATGTGCTCAGTCAGAGGTGTTGATAACCACTATATCAACCTAAATATGCCCAGCTGCTCTGGGGAAATGGGTTACTTGAGGTTGACAAAAACAAGCAATGGTCTAAAGTCAGTTTGTTATCACTATTAAGTGCAGTTTCACTTGTATGCATCATCAGCATGGTTGCTACGGTGTTGCTCGCAAACACAATGAGCCACACCTTTCACTCGCTGTCCTTGGAGTACGGTCTGTCCCTGAACAGGCCGCCGCGGCATCCAGGCTGCAGGCCCAGAGGACCTGGATGTGCAGGGGCAGGGGAACAATGGTGGAGTTAAAAATAGATTCCCTCTTACCTCCCTGTTCAAACTCAGACGTCAAGCTCACATGTGCTGCTTGACACAAAAGCCGGCGAATCTGTCAACACGGAGGCGCAAAAAGACACACTGACATCTCAGGAAGCCGCATTCATATGCTTCACGTTGACTCTTTTTTTCCTGTTTTGTTTTTTTTTTACTTTGAACAGGACCAATATTGGATTAAATATCAGATGGGTTGTTGTATAAACTGCCAAAGATGAACAAAAAACAAAAAAACGATTGGGGGAGATGCCTTTTTGTTCTTTCGTTGTAAACTTTATTAGTTTTGTCTGAGCTCCGTGTTAGGTAATAAACATGCTAACCAGAATGACTACAATCAGAGAAAACGTGTCACCTCTGGTTCATGTCTACGAACAGAGGCGATAAATCTTATTTTAAGAAAGCTGTTGACAGAATTTAATGTCATAAATGCTCTCAGGAAGTCTTCATCGTCATTTCAGCACCCTGTCAGCGTCGTCTTGAACAGCTGTGCCCCTTATACCAGGACATGGATGCTGCATGTCCTCTCCCCATTTGTTTGCTCAAAGTATAGTAACTTCAGCTACTCCACTCACATCTAACCTCGTCATTGTAAAACCTTGCTATTTCTAGCAGAGCTGTCTATTATTAGTACGCTATGGGAAGTAGGGACAAAATGGAGGATGATTAAAAGTAAATAATATTTTTAACAAAAGGGTGGAGCCTGTTAATCAATAAATATTCACTTATCTTCGTTTTCTGTTTCGGCTTGTCTGTCATTTGCCTTTTCAGTTACCTAAGCTGTTCCTGACATCAGCTAAATCCTGTCCTGTTAGTTTCCTCCTTCTGCCTCTCAAGCCACCGATTTCTCCCTCTCTTCGATCGTCTCCCTTCGCTCTTTGTTTTTCCTTCCCCTCTTTTAAGTCCAGCCTCTTTTCTCCTGATTGCCAGGCTCCTGTTGCTCTGTGAACTCTTAAACTTCATGCCTGGCTTCCTGTGTGCGTCTGCACAGTCACACAAGGTTTCACTTTCAAACCAGTGCCACAAAATGCATCTCTGCATAATCCCTCCTCTTCGTTTGCTCGCAGCTATGATGGTATCTTAATATCTTAACTTTATCCTTCTGCACGTACTCAGATTTGCAGATGCTGGCGTGTTTGGTGTAATAAATGTGGATGAGGCAGTGGGGAAGCATAAATGGCAAATTATTCAGGGCTGCAGTTTTGTTTTTTTTTGCGGTAACAACAATAATAATAATAATAAAAAGATGAGACAATTTAACCCAAATTTTGATCCTGTCAGAAAATGAAACTGAGACATAAATTCATGCTATGTGAAAAAGATTTGGAACATGACAAAAAGTTTCCATTTGTAAATGCAGATGCATCTACATTAATTGCCTTAAAATGTTCAAACACGTACCAACAAGCAAGCTTCTCCGCATAGAGGTGCAGATGTGAGATGCTTCAGGAACATTCTTGCTGTTTCTGTGCCGACAAATGATGAAATTATGTGTGAAGAGATGTGATTTTTCTGCCCACTTGCTGTGCAGCAACAGGAGCAGGACCCCACCAACCTCTACATCTCCAACCTGCCAGTGTCTATGGATGAGCAGGAGCTGGAGAGCATGCTCAAGTCCTTTGGCCAGGTCATTTCTACGCGCATCCTCCGGGATGCCAACGGGACCAGCCGCGGTGTCGGATTTGCGAGGTTCGAATGCGGCGCTGCCGACACGGTTTTAAAATTAGCTGTCGCTCTATTTGCATATATGAAGGAAATTCCTCTTCACCTTTCGCTGTGTTTCAGAATGGAGTCCACAGAGAAGTGTGAGGCCATAATTCAGCATTTCAATGGAAAATTCATCAAGACTCCACCAGGAGTGCCTGGTGCGTTGGGCGCGTTTAGTATTATAACAAACCTGATATTTGTTATTGTTGGTGCCCAAGTTGAGCTGTTTTACTTCCCGCTGTGATCAATGAATTCACTCTCCTGTTTGATCTGTTGCTTTCTCAGTGCCCACAGAGCCCTTATTATGTAAGTTTGCAGACGGGGGTCAGAAGAAGAGGCAGAGCCAGGGGAAGTATCTCCAAAATGGAAGGCCTTGGGCTCGAGACGGAGATACGGTAGCATGGTTATTTTTGTCTTTTACTCATCAGCTTTGTAGTTAACACAGTTTAACTGTTACTTGCTTTGAAATTTATTATATAAGTATTATACCAATAAGAAGCCCAAAAGTGTTTCTGGGTTTTTTGTTTGTTTGTTTTCTGGATAGATGGCTGTTTTAGTACGTACTGTGCTGTGACCATATTTGCATTACCTCACTGGTTCTGAATTCTGTGTATTGTTTTCCCAGGGAGGAATGACGCTTGCATATGACCCTGCAGCCTTGCAAAATGGGTGAGTGAGTGGTATGCACAGACTGACTGAAAACAGTCCCAACCCTACAAGAAAATAAACAGCACACGAACCGTGGTGAAAGGCCGCCCTCTGCTGGGCGGCGCATAAACAGAATTACTGCTGACTTAGCTGGAGACAAGTTGTAGATGGTTGACATGTTGTGGCTGTCTTCATGTTTTTCTTCTCTATGCTCTGTCTGTTTGGCAGCTTCTACCCCTCACCTTACAGTCTGGCTCCAAACCGAATGATTGCTCAGACTTCCCTCTCACCCTACATGCATTCTCCTGTCTCATCCTACCAGGTGGGACATTTCACCAAGTTCAAATTAAAATAGATTTTTTTTTGTTTGTTTTATTTTTTGCTTTTAGCCTTACTGGCTTTTTACAATCTGCATGTGTGTGTGAGTAATTCATTTTCTGTTGCTTTCTGTGCTGAAGCCCTCGTTAAGTACATGTTACGTAAGTTGAGATTTGCAGGAAGGATTTCAGCCTTCGTGTCTTTAGGTTGTGCATCTAGTTGTGAGCTTTCTTTTCAAATTGAAATATCCACAGCTGTCTTTGATATTTATTTCAAGGTCAGAAGAAAACGCTGAAAGCAACGGGTAAAAACCACAAATGAGTTTCATGATGATTTCCCTGATCTACAGGTACACAGCCCGTCCTGGATGCACCATCAGTCATACCTCATGCAGCCAACTGTGAGTACCCCACCTCCTGCTTCCCTCATGTACCCCTCCTATGTATGATGTTGATCCAAAAGCAAAAAGTTTATTAGAAGTGCAGCAAGATGCAAGTAAATGAAAATCACTGCGATTAAACTGAAATTAGCCTTGGTTCCTGTTCTCAGGCCAGACCAGTGGCCTAATTTGGAGTTTTAAATGGTTTAATGGCTCCGTCTTTGCTCATGCTCAAACTTGCCTCCTAAATTACATGACATTCAGTTTAACAGGTCTTGCATCACCTTTTGCTGACAGATGACCACAGACAAACAACAAAAGATGAAACATGCTTGCAAAGCTGTTGTATTAAGCTGATCCGTGGTCAATGCGGCCACTGAGCGACCCGTGCTGGTCAGATACAATGGTCAGTGACAAGCAACAATCCGTGCAGGTCATCCATATGACGGTGTTGCACTGCAAAGCTTTTGTTGTGTAAATTAGCTAAATGTACAAAATAAGTTGGTACATATGGACCGTGCTCCTCTAAACATGCCTTCACTCTTGTACTTCACTCTAATTTGCGATGTAAGCAACTGGAGATGAAGAGAGTTTGGGAGTTTGTTACAGGGTGATCTTTAATCTCCCCTTCATTGGGGAAATGATTGAGAAAGTGACTTTGATTCACCTGAACAGCTTCTTCAGTGCAAACAGTCTTTCAGGCAGATTTCAGTCTGGGAAAGAAACATCTCTGAGACAGCACTGATCAAGGGCTGAAATGATATTTATCTGAAGTCTGATTCAGGTTAAACATCTGTTCTTGTGCTGCTGGATCTTCGTTCAGTCTTTGATAATGTGGAGCACAAAATACTGGAAAGCTGGGTGGAGTTATCAGGACCTTTGTTGTTTCCATTGATGAGAATAAATCTGATCTCAAGACTCAATTCTTGGACCACTGTTATTGAACCTCTACATGTTTCCTCTAAGTCAGATCAGACGTAACAGCAACAGCTATGCAGATGACACTCAGATCTACTGGATCTTTCACCAGATGACTCTGGTCCTTCAGACTCCCGCTGTCTCTGCTTGGAGCAAGTGAATAGCTGCAGTCAAGCTTCCTTCAGTTAAATCAGGATAAGGTAGACATAATTGTAATTGGTAACTAAATAGACAGAATGAGTGTTGTCTCCCAGCTTGAATCCAGAGGGATCAAGACAAAATCCCAGATTAAGAATCTTGCAGTTTTAACTGGCTCAGACCTGAACTTCAGCAGCCACATCAAGGCTGGAGCTCAGACAGCTTTTTACCAGCTCAAACAAACGTCCAGAATCAGAGATGTGATGTTCCAGCTTTACAGAAGCTCATTCATGCCTTCATCTCCAGCAGACTTGACTACTGTAATGATCTTTCCAAAAGGACGATTAGGCAGCTTCAGCAGATGCTGCTTCCTGACAAGAAGCAGAAAACACATTACTCCTGTTCTGAGGTCCTTCCACTGGCTACCAGTTACCTACCAGTTACTTTACAAACCACTTAATAATATAAAGAATCCATGACTGATCTCCTTGTAGAATATAAACCAGTAGAGCTCTGAGATCTTTAGGTAGCAGTCAGCTGCTAGAAGCTCCAGTTGGGACCAAACAGGGTGAAAGTGCGTTTAGCTCCTCTGCTGCACATAGATGGAATAAACTTCCTCTTGATAATAAATGTGCCCCAACTCTAGACCCTTTTAAAGTTAAACTAAACTTTCTGGTGCCTTTTATTTGTTGAATTTTACTGCCCTGTTTTCACTCATATTTCTGTCCAAAATCTGTTTTTGTTTTTGGTGATTTTATCATACATTTAAATTGTTGTGTTTTTTTTTTCATTAATTTAATTCAAATTACATTTTGTTTCATTATTTTTTTCATCTTATTGCCCTTTTTAAGCACTTTGAGTTGCCTTTGTTTATGAAATGTGCTGTAAATATACTTGTCTAACCTTTAAAGCAGCAGCTTACACCCGATAAGAGACGGGGACGTTAACGATGTAGTTAAATCTGATTTACCCTCTCAGTGATTCTGTATTTTACACTCTGGCACTTATGTGTGTGTTTGTGTGTGTGTGTTTCTATGCATTCACAGGGTACAGTTCTTACCCCAACAATGGATCATGGCATGTCCATCCAGCCCACATCCATGATGGGACCTCTCACGCAGCAATTAAGTCACCTGTCGCTGGGCAGCACAGGCACAGTCAGTCCCAGACACACACACACACACACACACACACCCAGTGCATGCCTTCCTATCCCAGATTCCTCAAGCCCTTTAAATTATGACAGTTTCTACAAAAATGTGTTTTTCCTCTGTGCCTCCCTCCACAGTATATTCCGGCCAACACTACTATGCAGGGGACCTACATTCCCCAGTACACCCCAGTGCCTCCCTCCAGTGTCCAAGTAGAGGTATGAAGCTGATGCCAGTTTCAGCTGTTTGCATCTGTATCCACCTGTGAAGTGTATAACGGACTGTTTAAACTGAGATGAGCTAACCTGCTATTCCCAACCTGAAGTCTCTGAACCCTTAAAGAATAAAATTGACATTTTCTGTCTTCAGCCTGTAATCTCCCCCCTACACCCCCCATGGTGTTACTCCATCAATAATCTTGATCCAGTTCCAATCACAGGAGGTCCAGTTATCTATGACACCTGTACTTTCTTATAGCATTATCAATAAATTCATTCTGATTGTTGAGTTATAAAATTTATGTGTATTTAAGGGACAATAATACAGTTTAAATCAGTAATTTCTTCTCGCAAGTCTGTTTTTGTCTCAGGCTTTTTGCACAAAGGCTACACAGTGTGTGTGTGTGTGTGCATGCGTGTGTGTGTGTGTTCCAGTGCTGTGCTGTAGATCCTGGCAGAGCTCCTGCAGGAGGGTCACGGGGGTTTTCAGTTGACTTGTCAAAGTGCGGAGCTGAGCAGTGATGGTTTCAGCCCGTAGGATGAGCAGCACAGAGCACCAGAAATGGACGAGCTTATGAGAATTCTGGCTGTGGTTCAGAGGAATGACCAGTGTAGTCCAGTAACTGGGTTAAATGGAAAAAATGAAAGATCTTGCTAAATATGCACTGACACAAGGGCGTGGAATGAACTGTTTGTGGTCTTCTCTTTGTTATTGGCTAAAATGTGGCCCTTTTTCTTTCCTCAGGAGAACGGCGGTCAGCAGCAACAGGTTGCTATGGAGACTTCCACAGAACATACAAACTACTCATACCAACACACCAAGTGAAGCTAAGGTAGGACAGCGAGATTTCTCACAGTTACGTTGGATCGTTTCCTGCAACGTATTCAAAGGACGCAATTATAGCAAACGTAATGAAATAAAAAATACAAAATGCATAGTGGTGTCACAGCGGTGAAAATGTTAATTCACATCACTTTTTGCACATTTTTGTCATTTTGTTTCCTCACGGCAACATTGGTACAAACCAACAAAAACAACAGAAATGAACAGAAATAAATGTTTCAGATGGTGCATAAAAAAGAAAAAATAACACAAGCGTGCAATTTGTTAATTCATTTGAATCAAGAGTGTTTACTTCTGTATTCCAGCACGCTTCCTTTTATTTCTGCTTTTTCACTTCAGAAATGAGTGTATAAATGTTTCACTAGAGAGTTTTTCCTAATCTTCCTGGCACACTCTACAAAGCACACTTCAGTTAACGCCGGAGTTTGTCCATAAATAATAATTATTATAATAACTTTTTATTTGTTCGCTATAGTTGTCTAAAACCTGAGAGTTGGAAATAACACATTTTCTTCATTTTCGGCCCATAAAGCACGTTTAGGGTGTCGGGTGGTTGTTATAAAGGTTCTTACGGGACTTTTATTCATGAGGGGTAGCAGCAGGGATGGAAATAGAAATGTGAAGTGGCAACAACTGAGTAAGAACAATTTCTGACCCAACCTGTCAAACTTTAACATGCAGAAAAGTGATGCATGTGTGCCAAGATGATACAAAAGAGTCAGGATGATGGCTTCATGTACCTGCATCCCTCTAATGGTTTTGTCTGAACCAGAATAACGTTAAGGTTCCACTTCTCCTGGATCCATGTAGACACGAAGCCGACATTTTCACTTGCAGTCAGATTAATGAACGCTGCCTGTAACACGCAGCTTCTGTGTTGCCCTTCATGACGCTGACGTTACTTACGCTAATTTCATGTTTGTCTTCTGCTTGCTGATTTCTGAGATGTCTGATGTTGTGCAAACAGGAAATGCCACCATGTCACAGGCAACGTTTTCTAAACTATTCCGTGCATATGTTGAGCAGATTCAGGAAATCAGTTTTTTTGTTTGTTTGTTTGTTTGTTTGTTTGTTTCCAGCTCCCAGCAGGGTTGGGCCAAGGGCACTAAATGAATCCATCAGACAGGATTCAGCTGGAAGAGATCTCTGCTCCTTAACACCACAAGGCACCTGAACTTGAACATGGATTACAAAAGGAAAACGCGTGCCTGAGTGTGTTTGTTTGTACGCGCACGTGCGCGTGTGTGTGTGTGTGTGTAAGTGTGTGTCTGATTTTCGTTCTTGTTCTTTTTGTTTGTTTGCTTTTGACATCACTTAACGTCATTGGGCGATTCTGCTCAGATCCTCAAGAGTTGATTAACCAAAGGTGGAAATCTTCTTATGAGAAGTTTTGATCTATTTTGATAAATGAAAAAGAAACATAATAAAAGATTTAAAAAAAAAGGATTATAAAAATGATAATAATAAAGAACGGAGAGGGAGGGAAAGACACAGAGCATTATTTTTGTGCATGTGATATTACAAATTCTTATTTTTAACAAAACATTCTGGATGTTTCAGAGTGATTCAAGAAAGAGTTGAAACACAATGTGTCTTTTATTTTCTTTTTTTTTCTTTCTTTTGTAACATAGGCTTCTCTCTCTTTTTTTTATTTCCAAATGTCTGTTTTGTGGACATTGTATTTGCAGCAGCAGCAACTTGTACAGATTTAAAACCCTAAACGACTGCTGGTCGGATGTGTGGAGTCATTCTAACAGTGGGAGCTAAACCGTTTAAAGCTACTTCAGATTTCACACTTCATTCATAGTTTAGTCAAATTAATATTCTTTTTTTTTTTTTTTTACATTAGTCAGTTCTTTCATGAGAAAACAAAAGACAATCAATTATTTATATTTATATTTGAATCGTAGTTCTATTTTTTTGAGTTTTTAATTATTGAAGCCTACATGTGTTAAAAAAAGAAAGAAGAAGAAGCTATTTAATACTGTTAAACTGCTTTAAAAATGGGCAGAAAAAGAAACTAAGCTCTAATATTCTGCTCATGAAAATAGGTTTAAAAAAATGATGGTGGCTTTCACCAATCCTGTTCACCATCTAAAACAAAAACAACAACATGTCCATCCTGATATTCGTCCGGTTTTGTTACATCCCTGTGCATGAGAAGTGGTTTTAAGCGGTTTTGTTGTGGCCAACCATCAGGAATCATTAAATTCGTCCTCAGAGGAAAGGACGAGGAGAGCGCGCTTTAGAAAGGAGCAGTTAGATATTATGTGTACAAAGAAGAAAGAAAGCAGTTACTAAATTAACGTGTAGTTTAGACAAAAGAGATGAGGGAAATTCAAATTAAGACTTCGAGAACCCTGAAAAAAGTCCGTCTGATTGGAAAGGAAGTCTTTTTTCAATGCTGCTGTCACCTGAGTTTGATTCTCTGTCAGTGATTCTTAGTTTGTAGAAAGTTTAAATGTCTTGTTTGTTGTTTGTTTGTTTTTTCTTTAGTCTGTCACTTGAAAGGTCTTTTAGCTAGTTTGCCTTATTTTTAACGAATTAATCTTTAGATTAGGATTTAGCTGTAGAGTTTAGCCTTTTTACAGAGTAGGTGTTGCGTTTTTTTTCTTCCCCCGTTGGAATGGATTGATGCTGTTTTCTTGTGCACATCTAGTTTTCTCTCGTTTTTCCTCTCTTTTTTTTCTTTTTTTTCTTTTCTACACGGATTTCCGTTCCAAGCCGCGTCATCTGTCTCTCCTTAAACTGTGTCTGGCGCGTTAGTGGTGAGCTGAACCCAAACAAGGACTCAACGTGGCGCTGGTCTAAAGGATCCATGGTGCTAACGCATCGGTTTTGGGGCTCAAACAAACTCAGAGTACAAAACTCAGTCAGCTCTTCAAGCGAAGCTCACGTCACCGTCTTCATTCAGATATGTTGAACTGTAATTTATACCGACACCAGAAACTGTAGATATGTAGATAATAAAAGTAATTTTCTTTCTTTTTTTTCTTTTTGGGGTGTGTGTGTGTGTGTTTTATTTTTATTTTATTTTTTGTTTCTTTTTTTTTTGTTTCTTTTTTTAACAAAGGACTGCTCACGAGACCATGAAAGTGCCATTAAAGATAATTCTTACAGCCTTTTAGTGAGACAGCACGTCTGAATGAATTTGTGAGGGATCCAAAATTCTGCAAAAACACTTTTTTTATCTAAGCCTTAATATCTCTTCTCTGGATGGACTGCCTGATTCCTCACAGGACTGGCTTTCGTTTTATGTACCACGGAAACGGTGTCGGGTTTGTTTGAATAACGGTCGCGGCAGCAGCTCGGTAGTTGCAGGGGGACGAGGAGCCGTCTCCGTGTCCTGCACCCGTTCACGCTTGAATCCAGTCAGAAGCAGGTGACGTCAGTGTCGAGGCTCAGTTTGATGATTCTGTTTCCTTTTGCTCTTTTCTTTTTTCTGCTGTTTGTTGTATAGCCTATTTCTGCAACCAAAGATGTAGTTGCCGCCCACCTTTTAGCTCTGTGTCACAGATAAAACTGCTGTTGGAAAACAAAATTACCTTTTTTTTAAGGTTGCTGACTCTGAATCAGAAAGAGAAAGATGGCAATAAGAGTGTAAACATGCACTCGATATTCCACGTTATGACGACAGTTTTAGCTTTTCAGAGGAGATGTTTGTTTTGTTTTGTCCTATAAAGTACATGTATATGTCTTTGCAATAATTTTTATAAAGCGTTAGTTGAGTGGAGTTTCCCACAGTGTACATAACGGACTGTCAGAGGGCATCCGAGCAGACTCATGAACTTTTACTGGCCTCAGCAGACATCCAGGAGGAACACAGAGTGCAGCCTTTGTCCTGTTGGTGTCGAACATGAGCTTTTTCAGACACGAGAGATCGTTTTGTAAATAGCATTTTATTTTTCCTTTGCTCTTTTCACCATTCTGTTTTGTTTCCTTCCGTGTGTTTTTCTTGATTTTTTTCTCCTTGTTTCGTATGATTTATGAGCTGTTCAGATAACACAGATCACATTTTCAGTTTCACCATGAAGGAAATGTCCAGAGAAATGATATTCCGTGTATTAGCCATCACTTTTAATACAAAAACAAGATTTTGGAACTATGAAATGAAAATGTGTTACATTACAGTGTTTATTTATTTTATTTTTTTTACTTCTTTTTTTTTTCTTTTTTTGGACAGCACAAATAATGTTACAGGAAACCACAACTGGCGTTTTAGTTACATTAAATTTATAGAAATACAAAGACATGGAGTGTACTGTATAAATAGTACACAGTATTAGGAAAATTTAGATAAATTCCTTGCACTTTTATTCCACTTTGATTTTTTTAAAGCTCTTTTTGTCCATCCTGACATAATCTGGTGGTTTGTTTCATAGTTTCAAATCGATTTGCTGCTAAAACAGGATTTCCAAACAGGTGGTTCGATGATGTCCAGTCTGGATTTTTACAATGCTTTTCCATATTTAAATTTTCCACGGCTTGTTTCATTTAAAAATAAATAAATAAGAATCAAAGCATATAAATGAGACGTTTAAAGGCCCAGTGTGGGGACGTAGTGACATCTAGCATCTCAAACCCCACACGTCATTGTGTCCTTCCAAACGTGTAAGAAAACATGCCAAAGTCGCACTTTAGAGGCAGCGTTTATTTTGTCCCTTCATGGCTACTGTAGTAATATCACCATGGAGGTAGGAGCACAACTTTTGGCATCTTTGGATGTAATTTGCTTGATGTTAGGCAATGAAAAAAGCAATTATTGTTGCATAATTCTAGTGAGAATTGTAAGTAGCACTAAATTTTACATGTGCGGATTGTTACGTTGTTGAACTTTAAACCATTGTTAAAGCATCTTTTAAAGCTCCATACTGTATGAACCAAGTGTGAATCATGTGCATTCTGAAAATCCACAGGGCTCATCCGACTTCCTGCTTGTGAACGGTTTTCTTATTTATACAAGAACTCATTTTGTACAGTTTTGTTAGAGGAAAGAGGTTTTGATATTTGATTATTTTGCAAATGCCACTTGGCTACTTTTGTCTTCCTGTGCCAGACTTGCTAAATTGTCTGTAACTTGTGTTTTTTATTGATTGAGATAAGATTTTACTTCTTCTTTGGTGTACTCTTTGAATTTGAATATGTCTGTTTTTGTTTTTTCCTTTTCCTTTTTTTTTGTTTTTGTTTTTTTTTAATAAAAGCCTTGTTCCCAAGTTTGAGTTAACTGTGTTTAGTTTCATCTGTGTTTTGGTGACTTTTCTTCTTAATGTTTTGTCTCAGTCTGTTAATTTCTTAAAGGTTTAAGATGTTACTATAAATCACATGAAAGACACAAAATGTTTAATGAGTCACTTTAATCGCAGAGTTTAAGTACATAGCTTTTTTGGATTTAGAAAAAATAAATACATAGTTGTTTTCCCTGCCTTTAACTGTTCTATCGCAACTTTTAAATCTAAAAATAATCTTCTATCACGCCTACAAGGCCACAATTAATCCACAAAAGACATTTAAACAGATCTCTAATGACTTAAAAGGACTACTCGACATATATTTCCCTTTGTGTTCAATGTTTGTTCACCTTAGTTCAGCTGAAACATTCAAGTTCAGGTTTCACACATCACATTGTTGCTAAAAATAAAAAATAAATGTCTTAGATGTATACAGTACACACTTGCAAAACTGGATGTGTCAATGGTATTCTTTTTAAAAAACAAAAAGATATAAAAGTTATTTTATACATAAGTTTGCTGTTAAACACAAACGACCCTGCTGAGCGTGAAGGTGCAGATTTCCTGAATCTCAGTTTTTGGCTCTGTGATGGATAAACTCTTATTTGTGGCTGCTTTAACATGCACATACTGAAGGGTGGTAGGTTCAAAGCGGACCCCTGGGACAATTCATCCATAATTTAAATCAAATTGGCCAGGATGCAGTAGACAAATACAGAATGTTAGGCAAGTGTGTGGCAGCACAACAACAAAAGCAGCATCAGGACCGTAAAGAGCATCTTCGTACTTTTGGGAGGTTAATCCAAGTTGAGTTTGTTAGCCGTCCACATTTTCAGTGGAGCAAGTGCTTCACTCGCGGCCTCCTCCAATGAGCTGGAGCAGGAAGCTGAACAGGTAGATGATGTCCAGGTAGAGGGTGAGGGTGGCAAAAATATACTCCTCTGGACTTATAGCGTAGCGCTTGTTCCCTAACAGCAGCTGGGTGTCGAAGGCCAAGAACTGTGGCAAGAAAGAGAAGGACAAAAAGGATGAAAGTTGTGAAAGAAAAGAAAATGATAGATATATATGTTAAAGCTATGCTGAAGTAGTTGACTCTTACCAGGGTAAAGAGGATGGCTCCTATCACAGCATAAATGGCATGTAACCAGGGAACCTGTGGTGCGAGATAAAAAAAAAAAAAAAAAAAGCATTACAAAACACTGTTAAGAAGGCGTGCTAATTTAAGCAAGAACAGTGCAAGATTATCTGTGAGGCTAATCGCCTCTCACTGGTGCATCCCAGCAGCACCTGAGGCAATAAGCTGCAACTGTCAACATTTAAATTGGCTCATTTAGTCTCCTTCCAGAAGGCTGGGTACAGGAATGGAAGGTGCTGGAAGAAGAGAAGAGGGGAACTTACATAACCGAAAGGGACGACGATGGAGATGGTGATGGCACAGAGAAGCATAACCATGCACAGAGAAAACAGGACACCCTGGCAGGACGTGACATCGATCTGTGATAGAACGGAGGGGGAAGTTAGTTCACACGAGTCCAGCTGTTGTGTTGTTTTCATGGAGGCCTGACGCTGTTCTTCTCACCTTGCTCTGGAAGCTGAAGATGGTGATGGAGAGACACACCAGAGCTGTGATTCCCAGACACAACAGCACAGATTTGGTGTTGTAGAAGCTGTGGGAAGGACAAACGCATGCATACAAAGAGTTTGATGGTTATAAAAGGCAGTGTCTCCAACAGATAAATGCACGAGCGTGCACTTGCGTCACAGATTATATTTACCTTGACACAAATCCCATCATGAAGGCCATGCTCAAAGTCTGTCAGATGAAAGGCCCCAAAAAAAACACAATATAAAAAATAATATCAGTTTGGTATAGGCTGAACGAAGAGAGATGTGGTTTAATATGGAGGACAGTACTTCATATTGCAGAATACTCACAAAAATAACTAACAGAGAAACATTCCAGGGAAACTGCCTCCTGTTCAGGCAGGAAGAGAGACATAAATCAGTATTTTCAACAATGAAACCAGCATCATCTTTATGCAAAGAGAGTTTACCTCAAGTCTCCACAGCAGGACAGAGCGATGTAGGTGACAAGAAACATCATACTGAAAAGAAACAACAGGCAGCTTAGCAGAACATGTAAAAGAAAAGGACGACAAAAGCAAGATGAATGATGACATGTTTCCACTTACTAAGATGCCATGTACAAGCTGGGATGAGTCTGAATATAAAACCTCACAGGTGCGCTGCAAGAAGCAGAAATGACACGGCTTCAGTTGTGCATCCTTTAAAACCAGAGTGGCCAAATCAAAAACTTTGACTTAAAAAAGCAGCAGCAGTTACCAAAAGGTGAAGAGACAAACAATCCCGGTCGTCACAAAGAGCTGGAGCATGAGAATGGCGTAAACCTGCAGGTGGGACACAAACTGCGTCAGAGCCACAGAAAGGTCTCTCTGCTGTGCTGGTGGATTCACTTTATCAAAACTGTTTTCGGTACCTTCCTGATGAAAGTCCGTCTGATGTTCTTGTCGTCCCAGGCGAACTGGGCCTCCATCTCTTCATAGCCTAAAGAAAGGAGGGAGATTGGGGAGGGCTGAGCTAAATAAAACTATGTTGTGGCATTTTTTTGAGCTAGTCTGACTGCCCCAGATATTATATCAGTAAGAAATATATATATTACACTTTGTACTCCAGTATGTGAAGCATATAACATAATGTCTCAAACTGGACTGTTGTCTTACCTGCTGTTGCCTCCTGATAGCTGGGAGGCTCGTTGTCATTGCTCACCTGCTGGGACAGCATGGCAGACAGAAGGATCATTAAAATTTATCAAGTCACTTGCATCCAAGAGTATCATTAGACTGGGTTAAAGGTAGGTTTTCCTGTCACGCATGGCTGCACAACTGCCTTCCTTGCTTGATTAATTCCCACCATCACCATGATCTATTTTTTTTTGTTTTGTTTTGTTTCTTTCTACTGACATCATAAATAACACAGACAAAAGTAAAGTTTCTTTTACAGGTTTTAAAAGTCATAAAAGAATTGATTTGATGTATGACCCACACCTTTACAATCCCGTACCAAAGCAGTGACTTTATCACAGACAATGAAGTGGATGGAAGAAAGTTCACATGGGTTGAACACAGCGCTCACCTGCATGGAACATAGCATAGAACAGGAACGTTAAATGCATACCTTTCCCTTTTTCATGGTTTTCCCTTTTTGCTGATGATTTTTGTTGAAGATGTTTTAAATCCCAACTGTTAAAATAAATAAATAAATAAATAAAAATGCCTCAGTTGCTCTTCCTCAGCTGAATGTGGGTCCGAAACAGTCTGAAAGTGTGACCAGAGGCGTAGTAGCTGTTGCTCTGAATTTGTGTGCAGTCTGCGGATTACACAGGGGCTTTATAGGCCTCCATTTAGTTAATCTCCCTCTAACCCTGATCCTACAACCCCCCACCCCACCCCCCCGTGCCTGCTCAAATGAGGTCGCTCTAGCACTGTCCAGGTAGTCCCACAGCACTGAGCTCAAGCTGGACTGCACCACTGCTGTCGCCAAACAGGGGAGTCGTTTACATCTGTCTTTGCTGTTCAGAGCTTCTTAGCACTTAATCATTCTGCTGCTCACCAGATAAACTAAAGGACTTACAATGCTGAATTACATATACATTACCTAACAACATTAATCCACTTTTGGGGAAACTGAAGGGAAAAATAGAAGGCATTTGGTGAGAATATAAACGTTCATATATTACCTATACATCATTTATATGTGTATACAAATAAAACAATCAATATGCTTGAGAATTCCATTTGTATTCATCACAGAATATAAAAAGACCCCCCCCAACAATTATTATCAACTATATATTAGCATCATAGATTATCACTAAGGGTGTCAGCTATACCCATCCATCGCTATCATTCTTGTAGCAGTGTTTTCACATTTTGAATCCCCTTTCTAGCAAAACTGTTGTTGTTGTTGGCTGTTTTTGATTTTTTTTTTTTGTGCCAAATATTGGGAAAAAATAACCCCAAAAACCTTCAGGTAAACATATGACATCATGTTTTTTTTTATGTAAGTGACTACTTAAGTAACAGAGATTTCAGGTTAATAGGTACAAAGTTAAGACCCTTATGGTGCACACAAAGAGATTTACCATCAAGTCTTCACCTCTGACCTGCTTTAACTCGTCTTTATTCTAATAATGTCTGCTTTAACAAGTCAAAAGTTATTAATAAAGCCAAAGAGAAGCATTTCTGTGAGCAAGCTCATAAACAGCCTGACTCTGTTGGGGGATTCAAGAGCCCAAAAAAGATATCCCTGTTACAAAAATATATCAACAATTAAATAAAATTATTATACAGCCATAACCTTGTTGTGTAAGCTGTGAGACTGAACTGCATGATGACACAAGGTTTTTTCCACTGGCATGAAGTCATGTCAGTCATGTTGTATCTGACACAAACTACAGACTTAAACTTTCTGGCAGTAAAACATTATTTAGACCAACGGAAGAACGAACAAATGCACATGTGGAAGAGTAATTTCTACTTCTAAACCTTTTTTTTTGTCTTGGGTGTGAAACCTGTTAAGTTCGCTCGACATGTGATTTGTAAAACGGATTTAATAACCGCTAGATGGCGGTAGAAGACAAAATATATAGTTGAAGAGAAGCCAGTCAAGAGCTGTATCTGATCAGTTAGCTTAAGTAGATTTATGCTCTATACTCACTATTTGCTTCGAAATCTGAGGAAAAGATAGAAATGGAAGTCAAAAAGACGAAAACAAAGCTTTATATTTTTCACGGACTCCAATGTGTCCCTTTCATTTTCACTCACATAAACTCTACATAAACCAAACCAAACTATACCAACGTAAACATCTCAATGTGTTTGATTCAAAATCAACAAATGGGTGACAATGTGAAAAGAAAACTCAGTAATGCATTAGGAAGAACATGATGATGTCAGTCTTGGTTTGTAATTACTAATTTAACTGTAGAGTTGTGGATTCAGATATCTCTCTTTAACTCGCTCTTAAATTCTTGTCATTACAAGCTGAGGCTCAAAGTCAAGTTTCATTTCAAGAAAATCAAAAGTTGAAAGATTTTTTTTTTTTTTTAACTTAGTGCCAAGTAAACCATTTTTTGAGATTGCTTCTGAGGTCAATAAAGTACGTACAGTAGACGGATATTGCTTTAAAAAGACCATTAACTGTGGTTGTGACAGAGAGGCCACTCTGAGCATGGCAGCTCTGTCCAGCCAGACACCCTCAATAGGACTTAAAGCTGCCTGATGTGACAGATGTGTTACCCATGTCCCGAAGATAAAACAACGTAGGCCTGAAACGTGTTCCCACTGTCCCTGTCTTGTCCAGCAGCTGGCAAGTGTAGGACCGTAATGTGATTTACAGGATCATATTAAGGCTCTGGCAGAGAGACCTGGGACCTGTGCTAGTGGTGCAGTGAGCCCATTTTGTTGTTCACATGTATATATATATATGTGTGTGTGTGAACATATATATATATATCTAC